>JASTWP010001448.1:10000-72691 GCA_030770255.1 Temnothorax ravouxi | reverse complement strand
AAAAAACTCAAAAACCAATCTCTTCGGTGGTTTTCTGTCTACCCCTATATGTCATATATAATTCATTAAATTTTGATTGACTAGACCCCACTTTATACGCAATCAAGGTTCTATATGATGAAATTCACGCAAACAAAGTTCCTCTATGAGGAAGCAAAAATGGAACTTACAAAATTACTCTACAGCAAAACGTTATATAGAAAAATAGTGGATTAGGCCTAATAGGGACACCACGTTAAAAAAAACGGGCCTAACACTATACCTCCGAGGTAGTGTGGAAAATAATGTATTATCTCTGAGATGTATAAAAGTTGAAACTTTATAAAATGTATGACACCAAAATGATTGATCTTGAGAAAAAAAGTGTATAAAACGTTTTTGTATAGAATTTTATAAGTTACAAATATTAACGAAGATTTATATACTATACACTAGGCGAAGTACTAAAACACTATTTATAAGTTATAAATTTTAACGCAGATTTATATATACTATAGGGTGCGTTCAGCCGATACTCCGCTAGCCTAGCAATCGTGAGCAGTCGCTCGTTTCCTCTCCTTTTAATCCATTGGGTGAAAGGAGAGGAAACGAGCGAAAACGAGCGACTGCTCACGATTGCTAGGCTAGCGGAGTATCGGCAGAACGCAGCCATACACTAGGTGAAATATATAATATATGCTTCGCCGGCGAAAATAATTCAATAGTGTGAAACTCGAGTAGAAAAAGACCGGTTACGACATGTTTAATTCATGAAAAACATTTATGCGATCCGATTTGAAATTAGAAGCATTTAGTTATGATTCAAATTACGAATATCAATTTCATCCGAATGTAATTGGAAAAATGGATGCAATATGTGATCATTGTCAAGTAAAAATGTTTAAAACTTAAGCACCTAAAATGTGTTATTCATGCAGAAAAAGTTAAAACTTCCGTCTTTTAAATCAACCACCCGACACACTCCTTATGTTTGTTCACAATAAGAATATTGAAACACAAATGAAGTTTCAAGAAAAACGACTCCCGGGCTTCTAGTATTTAATAAAACGATACCACAGGACATTAAATAATAAATTTACAGATAATCCATGACCTATGGATGTTTATAAGTAAGTTTTGTACATTATATATAAATTGTTAGGAATAATTATGTACACATATTTATAATTATTACGTAAAAATATTATTATATACCATTTGCTTTAATTTCTTATTTACAGAAAAATTGGGGAGAATTGCAGGCGACAACTCGTCGAAATCTGACGACTTTAAAGGCAGGAAAGCGTTTAACAAGATTAAGATATAGTTGAATTATAAAAAATCGTGCTCTTGTGAACGCGTGGGACAGATTAGACGATGACCTCTCTATAGAAGATTTATGTCATTGCAAGTTCATTACTATAAAAAATTATTAGATAATAACAAACAATTTAAATAAATAATTCGTATAAACTGTTTACTAAAATGTTTTTGTTTTAATAAATTTTTAAAAATAAAATAAAGATATGCGTTCCGTATTTACTTCTGTACACAGGGTAGGGAAAAATTATTGGTCAAGCTTTTGCCAGTCGATTCTACTCGTCGAGATCGCCAACATTGCATCATAAACATGGTGCTGCAAAATTAACTTTGAAGGTCATTTACAATGTCAAAATTTTTTATTGGCTTATTCAATTCTACTCGTCGAGCTAAACAAAAGTCTCAAAGAGACCATATGCCGAAAATCAATATTTCATAGAGAAATCTTTGTTTGAAGTTTTTAGAAGCCAAAATATTTCGTAAAATTAATTGTCATGGGTGTAAAATCTGCTTAATCTACTCTTAACGCTACCCAGGAACAACGAAGTGGGCGTGGTAGATTTTTGTTCCTTTTGGGGTGACTTGATTATTGTGAGTTCTCTTCGCCTCTCACCTCGGGGTGACTTGATTATAGTGAGTTCCCCTCGCCTCTCACTTTATCGTCGTCGACGCTGCCTACGAACAAACAGAAACTGAACCCATCGGTCCCAATAGCTCTGAGCAGTTGTGCTTGTCTGCCAGCTTCGATGTGACCACCACCGTTATCAATGCAAGCTTGGAGTCTCTCCACCAAATTATCTCGCACTCTACAGAGCACAGCTCGATTTCGTGCTAAAGTAGCAACCGCCTCTTCAATGCGATCTCGTAAATCCTGTGCAGTCCTTAAAGCCCTGCCTGACCCATAAACAATGGCTTTCAGAGCTCCCTAGAAATAAAAGTCCAGAGGGTTCAGGTCAGGTGAACGGGCGGGCCATAAGTGTGTGCGAGGATTACGACCGATCCATCGAGTTTCTGGCAGACAAGCACAACTGCTCAGAGCTATTGGGGCTGATGGGTCAGTTCTGTTTGTTCGTAGGCAGCGTCGACGACGATAAAGTGAGAGGCGAGGGGAACTCACTATAATCAAGTCACCCCGAGGTGAGAGGCGAAGGGAACTCACAATAATCAAGTCACCCCAAAAAGAACAAAAATCTACCACCCCACTTCGTTGTTCCTGGGTAGCGTTAAGAGTAGATTAAGCAGATTTTACATGCACGCACCCATGACAATTAATTTACAAATATTTTGGCTTCTAAAAACTTCAAACAAAGATTTCTCTATAAAATATTGATTTCCGCATATGGTCCCTTTGAGACTTTTGTTCAGCTCGACGAGTAGAATCGAATAAGCCAATAAAAAAATTTGAAATTAAAAATGATCTTCAAAGTTAATTTTGCGGCACCATGTTTATGATGCAATGTTGGCGATCTCGACGAGTAGAATCGACTGGCAAAAGCTTGACCAATAATTTTTCCCCACCCTGTACATTTTTAAATATTTCTTAAATATTCTATATATATGATAAATAATATATAACAGCGTAAAACATATACCTTTTATGTATATATATATACATATATAATAAATTCGTATAGATAATAACAATCTAAGATCTAACACACACGCACGCACGCATGCACGCGCGCACGCACGCACGCACGCACACACACACACCACACACACCACCACACACACACACATTTCCTTTTCTTTTTCTTTTTATTGTCTTGTTTTATCGTGATGCTAGGGAAAGGTAGAGACCGAGGAAGAAGCAGAGAGACAGAGGCAGAGGCAGAGGCAGAGACAGAGGTAGAGGAAGAGGTAGAGGCGGAGCTGGTGAAAAAAATATATATCGTGCATCAACATATATATTATTATCAAAAATAATCTTCAATAAATAATAAAGTAACAATTAATATCTATATTTTATTTAGGCACATAGCTCTCTCTACTCCTAAATCTAACTCCTAAATCTTTTCCTTCCTGAATTAGTGTTTATAAATATTTATTTTATTTTATTTACAATTTTTACATTTATAAATAAATATATTATATATTTTTTTTAATATGCATGTACGTATATATATATATATATATATATATATATATATATATTATGCATATTTAAAAGTTATAAATATAAAAATTGTAAATATGACTAAATAAATATTTACAAATGTGACGTAGCGCATCGTCGATTTGCCAACTCGAGACTAGCAGTCGGCGAGGCACGAGACACGATACCCGAAATGCGTGGCATCGTGGATGTGGATGGTCGTGGCAACGTCGCATAGCCGGCGCGTGCCGCCGCGGCCGCATTATCATGCATTACCAACGCTTTGGACATAGCACGGAACAGAACCAAAAGATCGTGCACATAGCACGGAACAGAACCTATAGAGCGTGCACATAACGCGTTACCCATCAGAAATTTTCGTGGACATGGCTACGTAGTTCAATGTGCACGTTTTGTGCACATAGAGGCGCTCGTGGACGGGGACCACCTAAAACGCGGCCGTGACCACTCTCATTCTTCTCTCTGCTAGTGCTTTTCGGAGTCTCTTCTGGGGACCTTCTCTACCTAACGACAAGTGGCTCGCCCTGGCCTATATTTGAGCTGTGCTCGACGGCCATTATAAGAAGAAGAGACCTCTACTGGACCGGAACCGGTACTATGAATGTCGCGAAGTTTTTCGATTTTGGAATCGAGTGTCATTTTATTAAAAAGAAGAAGAAGAAGGAGAAAATAAGCTTTATTTGGTTGAATTGTTTCATAAATAAAGTTTCTTTAAAGAAAAACAATTTTTAAAAATGGGAGTGCAATGCCACGTAAAGGGTTGTCACAGAACATCAAGAATAGACAAGGGCCACTCTTTCTTCCGTCTGACACCAAAAGATCCTGCCATGTAAGTGCTCAAATGCTCTCATAAAGTTACAAAAAAATGAAAACAAAATAATAATAATTATTACTATTATTAAAAATTATTTAATTATTTTCGGTATAAACTAATCTACTAGAGCTTCTGCGATTTCTTATATTTTTGGGGGTAATTTATATTTTTGCAGTCGATTAGCCATTAAAATAATTTGTTTGCATTTTAATTTTTACATTTTAATACAATTGTTTTGTAGATGTCAAAAGTGGAGAGAGTTTACCCAATCAACACAGAATTCTAGTCATTTACGAATTTGTGCTGATCACTTTGAGAAGAAATTTATTTATAAAACCTATCCACGGCCTTTATTAGACAAGATGGCTGTACCGTCACTCAATGGTCCACCCGAAATTATATTGAGCAATGTGCAGAACATCGAAAAAGAACATCAAAATTCCACTGAAGGTATTCCTATAATTTAATTCTGTGAAATCGGAAAATTGTGCAAATCAATATTTTATCACATATACAAAATTTCAGCAGAACAGCTGATTCCAGTTACCGAAAGCTGTTGTCTTGACTCTCCGACTCCGACTCCGATAGATTCCGATGAACGAGTCATCCATACCTACACTGACGAAAACGTTCTAGTGTCAGGTAAGAACATGATAGCAATTGTGGTAGCATTGGTAGCATATTATATATTATTCATTAAGGTTCCTGGGTACATATTCGCCATCCAAATATTTTTTTTATTTGAAAATGGCACGCAAGAATTCTCAACGTGTCATGTCTCGCCTTTGATGTCATGGTCGCGGCGAGTACCCAGGAGTCTTTTAAGTAATTAATTTATACATAACTTTATTGTGATTATAAATAAACGTATTATTTTTGTTTACGTTTATTGACTTAATAATTATATGAATTATCATATGCAAGTAATAATCGTAACCAGAAATGCTATTTTAATAAATAAATGTTTACACTATTTGCATATTGACATTCTCTTTTGAATTTTTCTCCTAATATTTTTCACATTCCTTTTATTCCTTTAAAGACCTCACATTCCTTTTATTCCTTTTAAAATCAAGACACCTTAGAAACTCCAACGTCGAATACGCCGCCTTCAGTGTCTTCTCTGCCCGAAACACATTATGCTCCTGATGCATTTACGTTTCCAACGAATCGTACAACTGCGGACCCAGAATCCACTTCAACCCTAAATGGAGCATCAGATATTCAAGTTAACCGTGAGATTTTAGCCAAGGAAAAGCTGTCGAAATGTTCCGCGATTATTGATAAGCAAAAAAAAATTATAGCCGTATTGCGCAGTAGAATTAATTGTCTTAAAGACAGTAGAAAGAAAAAACCCATAAAAGCTATCAAGAACAGGATAATAATAGAATCTTTAATTAAGAGATCTCAACCATTTCTGTCGAAAGAGGCTCATGCTCTATTTGCAACTCAGTTAAAGTTGGCAAATATAGGGAAATTTCAAAGGAGATACGACGATACTGTAAAAGATATCGCACTATCAATTTGCTACCTTTCGCCAAAGGCATATCGATACTTGAGAAAAATCCTATATTTGCCAACTGAAAGAACTCTTAGGGAATATCAGAAAAGATGCCCTGTTAATCCAGGTTTTAACGAGCAGATTTTGTCCTTGATTCAAGAGTCATTTAAAAATGCTCCTGTTTCAAATAAAGTTGTCTCAGTGTTGTTTGATGAGATTAGTCTCAATCCTGAAATGCATTATGATAAAGCAGCAGATGAATTCAAAGGGGTTGTGGACGACGGAGTCACGCGCGAGCCAGTTGAGGCAAGAACTGCTTTAGTTGCAATGATTACGTGGCCTAATATTAGATTAAAACAAACCGTGGGATATTGGTTTTTAGGTCAGAAGGGAAGTACGGAAAAAACCCAAAAAATTGTGTATGATACAATTAAAAAAATTAATGAAACCGGCTTAATTGTTAAATCCATTATTTGCGATCAAGGCCCGAAAAACTTGGGATTATTAAAAAAGTTTGACGTTACCCCTGAAAAACCTTTTTTTTATATGCCCGATAATTCTCACAAAATTTTCTTTTTGTTTGACACACCTCATTTGATCAAATCAATTCGAAATAATTTGCACAAACATAAGTACTTGAAATATCGCAATGGATTAGTGAGCTGGTACGACATTAAGACGGCTTATAATTTAACCAGCGAATGTCCTTTGAATCTTTTACCTAAAATAACAAATCAGCATTTTAAGCTCTCATTTTTCAAAAATGAAAGTATCGTACGCAACACAGGTATTTTCCAATTCCATGTATACAGCCCTTCTTGTTTACAAAACCATGTTTCCCGAAAAATTTCAAAAAGACAGTGACATGACAGCAACATTTTTAACTGACATGGACAAACTTTTCGACTCATTAAATTCCACTTTGGCCAAAAAAAGTCTTCCTCATAAAATGAATTATGCAATTTCATCGGGCTCTGAACATGCAAATTTTCTAAGCGAAATATATGATGTGCTTGCAAATTGCAAATTTTTAAATACTTCTCGACCACCGTGTATACGAGGATTTATGCTAACAATAAATGGTGTTTTGAAATTAGCTGAAGACTTTCGTGAA
Source organism: Temnothorax ravouxi (assembly GCA_030770255.1). Classification (NCBI taxonomy): domain Eukaryota; kingdom Metazoa; phylum Arthropoda; class Insecta; order Hymenoptera; family Formicidae; genus Temnothorax; species Temnothorax ravouxi. Next base: position 65,847 of record JASTWP010001448.1, on the reverse strand, counting down.
AATTATGGAGTCGGAGTATTGAGAACTCGGCGCCTTAATCAGGATTCATTAGAAAATTTCTTTGCAAAAATCAGGGAACAAAATGGTTGCTGTATCAATCCATCTCCTAAACAATTTGAATTTGGCTTGCGTCATTTAATGTAGCTACTGCATTAGCGAAAACAAAGATTTTTGATTGGCATTAAACTATGTTATTCTATAGGGCATTATACGTGATCAGGAATTAATTCACGATTTTTTACCACGTAATTACGGAAATATAAGCATTCAAAGTTGGTCAGTTTTACATTAGGTTATATGTGAACGACGTGCAAAATCGTAATTAACGAGTTTTTTACGAGTATTTTAAAAAAAGATTGAAATTTGGAAAACAGAAGATCTTATCAATTAAACTATTACGAATGATTTAAAAGAAAAAAAACGTTAGTTTACCATTGCAATAAAAAGATATTCAATATTAAAGCAAACAAAATGTAGCTAACAGAGAAGCTCTGGCTAGGTTGCGTCATCGGAAGCGTCACTCGGTTGTGCTCCTTTCTCCTTCTAACTTGCTGAGATAGAAGAAGAGGGGAGTAGGCTCGTGTGCGCTCGGGTGACGTTTCCGAACGCAGTCAGTCAGCTGGCAACAGCGCGGACCGCACCTAACCTCACTGTCGGCGCCAATGTAAAAATAATCAGAATTAATGACCCAAAACTTCCAGAAAGTCATTTTTTATCATTATTATGATAGTTGAGAAACTTTACGACTATATTGCTCCCAATTTTTTAGATTTTTGTTACAGTCGTTTTGACAAATGTGAAGTTGGTACCCCTGTGTAAGACACTTCGTTTTTAATTAATTACCTGTATCTGGGATTAATTATATGGTGTTATTATACATTTCTGGAGACTAGAAGTTGCACGGAACAAGGTGATACCAAATATACATTTTTTAATACATTAATAAAAATTTTTTTTCGAGTGCTCTATTTTGACTCACGACAAGGCAGTATCTACCTTAATGATATTGGCGACGCAAAGATTCTTCCCAGCGCGCCTGGCAGCCGGATCGCAAACTAGCGTAAATGAGACAGTTTGTGCAAGACAGTTAACCGAAATTTTTATAACTCCAGAACTAATCAATCAAATCTTAACGAATTATATATGAAATAGGGGTAGAAAAGACTGAAAAATATAATAAAATTAGAAGTAGCCCAATATTTCAAAATTTGCAAAAGTTATAGCAACCACGAACATTTCTAAAAAAATTAAAAAATTTTTTTTTAAAAAACCCCTTTACCAATCATCGCCAAATTCAATACCAACCTTCCTTGAATAATACTCTATCGATTAAAAAAAAATTCAGCCCGATATCTCAATATTTACGAAAATTAAGGCAACCACGGAAATTTCTAAAAAAATTTAAAATTTTTTTAAAAAGGAACTTCTTTGCCGATCATCGCAAAATTCAATACCAACCTTCCTTGGATGATACTCTATCGATTAAAAAAAAAAACAGCCCGATATCTCAATATTTGCCCAAGTTAGAGCAACCACGGACATTAAATCTGCACACGCACACACACACACACACACACACACACACACACACACACACACACACACACACACATACGGACATGCGATTTTAATGCGATATTTCGACATTTTAGAACACTCTGAACATATTGGCATCAAAAACTCAAAAAACAATTTTTTCTTTGGCTTCTTCTACCTCTATTTCATATATAATTCATTTACCCAATCAGCAGACAATGTTTTTAAAATGTGTTTTTAATATTTATTTTTTATTAATTATACATTTATACAATTCATTGTAAAAATAATATTTATTTAATGTTTATTAAATATTTATTTCACATTATTTATTTATTTAAAGTAATGATTTAGAAAAAATATTTATTAAACGTTTATTTAACGTTTATTTAATATTTCTTTTACATTAATAATTTATTTGCAATAATGATTTTAAAAAAACATTTATTCAACATTTATTTGATATTAATTTAATATTTATTATACATTACTTATTCATTTGCAATAATAATTTTAAAAAACATTTATTTAATATTTATTTGACATTAATTTAATAATTATTTTACATTACTCATTTATTTGCAATAATGATTTGATTTTAGAACACTCTGAACATATTGGCATCAAAAACTCAAAAAACAATTTTTTCTTTGGCTTCTTCTACCTCTATTTCATATATAAATCATTTAAATTTGGTTGACTAGACGCAACTTTATACGTACGCAATCAAAGGTTCATATACGAAATTCACGAAAACAAAGTTTCCTCTATGAGGAAGCAATAAGCATATCATTTTATTCAGATGATAATGAAATAGAAGCTCCTTTACCTCAAGGCCAAGAATATGTTTGCTTAAATAAATACTTTAGTGAAATATCTACTCAAGCAAACTTAATAGATTTGAGACCTCTAAAATCATCAGATGAAGTGGGACGAAGTTTAGCTCACGCATTGGACGCACAAAACCTTTAGTAGCATTCATAGGGTCCACAACGGAAAGAATCTTTGACATTTTCGAAAAATAAAATATAAACAATAACATATGTCCCGGTCTAGGGTGCGTTCGGGGAGCTCGCTATCACGCTACCAACGCTAACACTACAAATTGCGTTCGCAGAGCAAAGATAGCGTTTGCGAATGCAAGCTCTATGAACAGCAATAGCGTCGCGTTTGATCTAACCTAACTTCAAATATTAACCTAAAAATTGAAATCATGGAGCAAGCTATGGAGCAAGAGGAGCAAATCATCACGCATTATAACAATCGCGAAATTTTAACGACTGCCGTTGTTATAATACGTGAAATCATAGATTCTTCTTCTGATTCATCATCAGAAAGCGATGATGAAGAATTAAAAATAATAAGAGATTGTAGAAATGTAAGAAGACGTGTTCCAAGAATTTTAAATTACGTGTCACATATAATACCAAATTTAACTAAAGAAGAATTCAAAGCCCATTTCAGGTATGGTTTATTAATATTAATAATTTTTGTTTTAAAAAATTACATTTTACGTCTTTCATATTTCATGTCTTTGCCATTTAGGATGTTACCTGAAACTTTTGATTATATCTTATCTTGTATCGAGCAAAGATTAAAAAGAATAATACCTGGAACACCTATGATTGATCCGCGCACACAATTTCTGTTGGCATTATGGAGACTAGCTACTCCAGATTCTTTTAGGTAATAGAATTATTGTTAAATATTTAATATATTTAATGATTTAAGTTTTAAAATCTTATATAGCTTTTTATTTCTTTATGCTTAGGTCAATTTGTGAACGATTTAATGTTGGAAGAAGCACTGCTTTATATATAACAAGGAGAGTGGTAAAGGCACTCAATGAGCTTGCGCCTGTTGTTATTAAGTGGCCTACAGGTGACCGATTAAACGAAGTGTGGGCAGGATTTGAAAATGCAAGTGGATTTTCTAAAATTATTGGAGCTATAGACGGAACACATATAAACATTCCAGCCCCAAAAAAACAATCCCGAATGTTATATAAATCGCAAAGGTCACCATTCCATCCAACTTCAGGTGTGTTTATTGTTTTACTTCAAATTTTATTTCGTAGTCCGTTTTTATTTCAAGACTATCTTAATATCTAAGGATACGTTCTCAGTGAGCGCGTCACGCGTCGCGACACGCATTGTGAGTTTAAGCAATCAAAACCTCCCCACATAATTACATCAATTGCGAACGAGGGGACAAAAATGGGAAGTTTTGAGTTTACATAAGTTTATATTTTTCTTCTTATTTAGGCTATTTGTGACCATAAATGCCAATTTATTCATTGTTATGCTGGACATGTTGGATCTGTCCACGATCAACGGGTATTTCGTCAATCAGAAGTTCAACATTATTTGGGAGATGTTACAAAATTCCCACAAGATAGCCATTTGGTTGGTGACGCGGCTTATAAATTACATGAAAATTTATTGGTACCATACCGTGATAATGGCCATTTAACAGAACGACAGCGAAATTATAACTTCTGCCATTCTTCAGCAAGAATTGTCATTGAGAGAGCGTTTGGCCTTTTAAAAGGAAGATTTCGTTGCCTTTTAACTACACTTGCCATAGATCGAACAGATTTAATTCCTATGCATATTCTTTCTTGTTGCGTATTACATAACATTTGTTTAATGAGAGGTGATGAACTTAATTTTGAAACAAATGACGTAGAACTTACTGATATAGCAGACAATGTTGAAAATGTTTCTGCCGTTTCTAATGCGGGTGTTGCTAAAAGAGATTTGATATGTGAAAGATTAAGAATGAGACATGTGTGACTGATTAAGGTGGGCGTGTGTTTTGATAATCATTTAACCCAATCTTGTATATTATTTTTACTATTTCCTTTTATTATAAAAACATAAAAGAAATATCTTTACATGTAGTAAATAAATGTCTTTTTTTAAATAAATGCTTTTTAACTCTTATATATACTTATATATATACTTCTTTTTATAACTTGTTACATAAAAATACTTTTTCTTAAACAACTTAACTTAAAAAAAAAAAAACTTTTTCTTATACAAAAAATAAAATTAATGTAATAAAATGACATAAATCAAATGTTTTATAATTTTTTTAAAATTTCGTCAAGTTTTCCCATCAATTTATCTTTCACTTCCATTCTCTCTCTATGTCTCTTCGCTTTTTCTTCCTCAGCAATTTTTCGGCTTTCTACAATTGCTTGTGCAATGTCACTTGTTTTACGTTTACCTGCAAATATACATATTATTTAGATTTTATCGATAACACTATCTTTTACTACAACTTCAATACAAATAGTAGCAAAAACTAATTCAGTTTACAATTTGTAAATTATGTGCTGACTTACGAGATACTTTAATATTTACATCTGAACTTTCATTGCCAGAAGTTTCAGAAAAAGTCGACAAGGAGCTGGTACTTGCTTCATCATTATCAGATTTTAAAGATACTTGTCCAGTAGAGGAAATTGTTGACAAAGGCCTCATTGACGGTTTTTTTTCCTAGCAGATTGTCCATCAGCTAAACAATTTATAAAATTAATATTATAAACTTGTATTAAAATAAATAATCATAATGTATTACTTTATACATACTTTACGTCTTATATTAAATAATATTATTAAAGAACATAGTAAATATTTGTTATATGCTAATAATTAAGTTATTTTCAAACCTCTGCAACTTGAAATAAAATTATTGCTATTAAATCATAAATAAATTAATAAAGCATTTAAAAATGTAAAGTTTCAACTATACGCACTATCAATCGTTTTTCAAAATTTCTTTATTTTTCTGTATTTTAGAAAAAAAGGAAAAAAGTCGATTTTTTTATTGTGGACTTTGAAAATAACTTAATTTGTAGCAAAATATAAAATATTCCCTGTTTTTATAGTAGTGTATATTATATATATACTTACTTCAAAATATTTCCAAGATCTTTTGTCATTGCCCGATTTGTTATTATGGTCCTTTATAGATTTGTATGTCCTCTTCATTGTGTTAACTCTTGTTGTACATTGCTTTCCTGTAACCTTGTAACCCTTATTATTTAATTCTTGAGCAATTTGCTCCCATGCCTTTTTTTGGGTAATTTTTTCCTGATTTCATTTCTTGCTCTCGTTGCCTATATTCTTCAATTAAGAGCAATATTCCTTCATGAGACCATCTAAAACCTATAAATAAAAATCTTGTCATATGTTGTGTTAGATTCATAAAATATTAAGTCTGATGCAGCGTCTACAATGGCAGTAAGTTATAAGGTCGTAAGCAAATCGACTAATTACAGTTAAGTTTTCTTATTAAAGCTTAACTATAATTGGTTGATTTCCTTACGACCTTACAACTTACTGCCATTGTAGACGCTGCATTATGTTTCATGATACTAGAACTTGTTCAACCTCTCGATAGGAATAACGTAATAAAATTATAAATTTGTTTAGAAACTGTAAATTAATTGGCTACACATTTTTTATTGAATTCTTGTATCATTTGTATGGATATAATAAGACTTTATAATTAAAAAAAAAATTCAAAGTTTACCTTCTCCTAATTCTTCTTCCGTATTATTTATTGAATTATCCTCCTCTTCAGTATTTATAGCTATAGGTGAACTATCCATAGCTGAAATATCCATTGTAACAGCTGCAAAAATTACTTGTTTGAATATGTAAAACATAATGTTGTAAAGAAAAAATGATAAAATTACAAACCAAGATTTTCATTTTCAGCTGAAGAGCAGCATGCTGTATCATTTTTGGGCAATGTCAGCACATTTGGAGTTACTAGAAAAAAAAACTTTACAATAACAGTGAAGTTAATGTATTACATTGTTCGCTTAATATGCGTATTAAATGAAAATAAATTACTCCATTGCCATACATGAAAACTGTTAAAATTTTTATTAAACACTCACCAGTCGGAATATTTTGACGTGCATAATTTAACAGTGCTGAAGCAAAAGCCAAATCTACATGCAAATAATAACATTAAAGAAAATGACAAAAAGAAACAGATTTAAGCAAAAAAAAAGAAAAAGGAGAAATAGAAAAGACATTCAAAGTAAAAGAATTATCACAGTAACTCCCACACAAAGAAGAATATAAAAAATTATTACAAGATTAAGTACATATTACAAGTAAATAAAATAGTTATTAAAAAAACTAAAAGTTTAAGTTAAATTTTAGTCACCTTTTCCTTTCTCACAATTATCAATATATATTTTTCATGTAAAAAAATTACAAAAATTTATATAAACCCGTTATACGGTTATTGTATAATTTAATCTATGCACCGTATAACAGAATATAAAATAAATAAGTATAACTAAATTTTTTCAATTATAATAAAAATATTGAACATAACCTTCAACTTACCGTTTTCTGCTTTTACGGCATCATCGTGGCTTAATTTTAACTTATATACTGCTTGTGATTCTGGGTCTAATATCTGTAGCTCTGTAAATTCCATAGCAATCTTCTTGTTTATTTTTTCTGGCCTGATCTCTACCTGATGATTTCTCTATTGTCGTAATAATACAAATGGCGAACGCTACCGTTGCTGTTCGCGGAGTTCGCAAACGCTTCCAAACGCTAACGCTACCGGTGCACTACCTCGGAAGGAAGAGCGTTGGTAGTGAGCAGTTATGACGTATAACACTACCAGTGATGACGTCACGACAGCGTTTGGTAGCGCTATCATAGGGCTCCGCGAACAGCCAGTAGCGCTAGGTAGCGCTAATAGCGAGCTCCCCGAACGCACCCCTAGTCTTACATCTGTCTCATTTACGCTACTTCGGGATTTGGCCACCAGGAGCGCTCGGGAAATCTTTGCGTCGCCAATCACAAATGACAAGAGTTACGAAAGCCTCAAATTGCGAAATAGATGATAACAACCTTTTTGCTAAATTGAGTAATATGCTATCGTCAGAAAAACTTAAAAAAACGTCGTCAGCACCGTCTGAAACATCAATTACACTTTTAGACAATGACGAAAATTTTATTTCAAATTTTTCTGATTCCAGGTCATTCACGGAATCAAATGCGATATATTATGTGAGTGGATATTTATCGAAGAAATTCTTTAAATTTCATAAATGTAATGCATGTGAACAAATTATATTACTCAACTCTGATAACGTTACATACTCTGATGAAAAATTATTTACTTCTTTTAAAAATAGCGATTCAAACAAATTCAATTTTGTATCTGAGACAACTTTTCAAACAGTATTGGCATGGGAACATCTGTTTCAAAAATTTTTAAAAATATTTTTCACGAGAAGAAAATATCGAAAGTTATTGCAAATCTATTACATAATGCGTGCCCTGTCCTAAATTTGTGCAGTCCTGACAAATCTATAGCTTTTATGGATATCTTTATTAAAAGCCGATGTCATTGGGAAGCGCGATTTTTGCGGCGTAATTATAAAGAACACTAATTCACAAAATCCGTTGCTCCAAAAAAAAACAGGAATCCAGTTAAATATACCACTTCTCAAGTAAATAGTACGAGTTAGTAATTTTAAGTACCTAATGTAATTTACTCATTTTAATGTAAAAATAAATATTGTATACATAAATGTGCAATATACTTATTTTTATTCCAGTACAATTCTCCAGTGTTTTCTTTCAAAGATTTAAAAATAATTGCAATAATCATAAAAATTATATTACAATACACCTGAAAAAAATTATCTTATAATACGCTTGAATTATGCCGCGTGATTCGTGGTGGAGGGATTTAATAGGGTTCCAGTCCTCAAGGGTGCGCTGAAACTTGTATACGAAAAATTGTATTGAAGTCTCCTATGCCGCTTCCACTCTATCTAATCCTCTTTGGTCGCTACATCGCGTCGGTATGACAGGTCTCATAACCTGATAGTCGTCAACTTTAACAGTTATTATCTCGCGTCGCGAGGCCGAGCGGGGCTTTTTTCTGCCAGATTCATTCGTTTTGTGCAAAAACGAATTGATTAAGCCTAATTTCATCGAAATCGGTGAGGAGGGAGCTCTCCTTCAGTTTTACCATATGTTAAGGTTAGAATGCCATTTAGTTTTCCGCAGGGTTGGGTCATTTGACCATTTTGAGTAGATTCCTACATTATCAATTATCATGTAGGAAACTGTATTATACGTATGAAACGTAGGAAACGTATTATACATAACCATAATGGCTCCTGTACACAGGACGCAGACGGCATATGGTTTCGACCAATCACGTTACTCGATTCGGCGCAACGCGATTGGTCGAAAGTCGAAACCTTATGTTTAAAAAGTTGACAGATCATTGAGGTTGGGATCACATCACATTCATATGTACAGCGTACAGCAGATCATAAAATAAATTCGATAAAATGGAGCAAAAGAAAATTGGAGCAAAACGCCCTTATCCTTCCGATCAATCAATTGACCTGGCGTTAGCTAAATTCTTTTTTAGCTGCAACATTCCTTTTAATGTGGTGGAATCAAAATTATTCAGAAACTTCGTGAATTTGCTGAATCCTAACTATAAAGTACCAACAAGAAAGAAGCTTTCAAACCAATTGTTAGACGCGGTGCATGAAGAAATTACAACTAAGCCCTGGTGAAAAAATTTCTCATTTTTTTTTCATATTTTCTCATATTTCTCATATTTTCTCAAAAAATTTGCAAGAATTTGGATTTATGAAAAATTATAAAAAAATTTATAAAATTTCTTACTCTCTAAATTTCTGGGAGTGAAAATACTGCCACTCCAGTGAATTTCACTCTTATGGAGTAAGATCTCACTCGAGTAAAATCTTACTCCATAAGAGTGAAATTCACTGTGGAGTGGCAGTATTTTCACTCCCAGAAATTTAGAGAGTAGATACTTTCAGAAAAAATTGGATAAAGATTTTTGGAATATTTACAGTATCCGTATATATGAAAATTTCTGATAAATTACATAGATTTTTTCATATTTATTTAAATTTCTACAAGATATATATTAGCAAAAAATATTTTATTTTTATTTTATCTGAATTTTTCTGAAAAAAGTTCCAATTCGTATTAATAATATGAAAAATTCTGATATTTTTCCACCAGGAAAAACCAAAACACGGAAGGTGTACTAGTAATTGATGGCTGGAAAAACTCTGCTGCGAATACTCACCAGGTTGTCTGTATCATACATACTGTAATGGACAAAAGTATATATCTTAATTCATGGGATTTAACTGGTGTGAGAGAAACAGGAGCTGCATTGTCAAAAGTCGTTGAAGAAGCTACGGAAATGGCTAGTAATAGATTTAATATTCGTATATATGCTATCGTATCAGACAATGCTTCTGCCATGATATCAATGGGTAAATCCGTGGAACATTGGCATGTGACTTGTGCAAGCCACAGTGCTAATTTATTAGCAAAATCTTTAATCGATAGAGAATTTGCTGAATGCGTCAACCGAATATTGAAAGAATTTAAACGATCAGGACCGGAAAAAGAACTCGTGAAAGGAGGAGGGAAAAAAATCGTTCTTGCCTGTGAAACCCGTTGGTGCAGTCACAGAGATGCATTTCGTAATTGTTTAAGCAATTTATCAATTATGCGTGAATTGGTAAAAAATCGAAAGGTTGTTGTTCAGACTGACATATCAAAAATTCTATCTAGTAACGAATTTGAGATGAGACTTCAAGATTACGTGTTGATTTTTGATCCTGTGTGTGAGATGATAAATAAATGCCAACGTTCCAATAGCAGCATCGCAGATGCTTGCGAAGAATGGTTCAAGTTAAGCATACCAACAGATAATATTAATTATGAGAAAATATTACAAGATAGATTAGAAAAAGCTTTAAGACCAGCAATTTTAACAGCTAATTATCTACATCCTATTTATAAAGGTAAACGATTTATGCATCTTGAAAAATACCAACGTCAAGTTTACGATTTTCTCAGTAAAGAATTGAACATTGAAAATCCACATGATCATCCTGATGTGCAGGCGTTCATTAATGGCACAGGCATATTTAAGTCCTTAAATAACAAAAATATCAAATCTCCTCAAACTTACTGGTTTATAGTTGGAAAAACGTACTCTCTTCTTGGTGGATTAGCAGAGAAATTGATGAAAATTCCAGCCTCTTCAGCTCAAATTGAGCGTGTATTTTCTAATTGGTCCTTCATTCACTCTGATTTACGAAATCGGTTAACTGCTGAGCGATCCCAAAAGTTGATTGAAATATACTATTCATTAAAAATGACGGACGAATGGGACGAATACAATTTCTCTAAGTCTGATTAATGTACTTTATGGAATTTGTTTTTATGTATTTTGTTCAATATTTTTGTAATTAATCATATGTGTGAAACTTTTTAAAAACCATAAATGTAAGTTTGAATAAATTCGAAAATTATTTATTGTATGAATAATTTATATATCTTAATACAGATATATCATATACATACAAATAGTTTACATAACTTAGTACATAGTTATACACAGCTCTGAGTACAGTAATAGTAATAGTTTATTTACTTCAGACTTCAGACTAGTTCAGACTAGTTTTTTCTCAACATTGTCATAAATATTATAATCTTTAATTAAAACAAAAAATATGTAATTATTTAATTTAAAAAAAATAAAGTCTCGTTAATTAAAAAATATTAAACTTTTTAAAAATTAAACTTTTCAATATTTATCTGTAACATTTTTATCTTCTAATTTTAATTGATAATATAATTCAATCATTTTTCCATTATCATCAGATATATCATTCTTACATAAAGATTGGAATTTAATTTGCAAAACTGAAGCAGGTACTTGCATTAATTTTGAAGCAAATTTTGTTAAACTTGGATGTTTTTTTTCTGCATAATCCCAATATTTTTCTGGGTCTACAATTTTATGTTGCGACAGTTTTTCGAAAAGTCCTTTTCCCTTTGAAAAAGCATGGTAGTCATCCAATCCTTCGCTATCTAAGGCTCCAAGCAGATATTCAAAAACTGCAGTGACACGCTCTGTATTATTTTCAAACATATGTCCCCTATACACTGGATGCAAAAAATTTGCTGCCAGTAACATGGGTGACATAATCGAAGAAATTTGTTCACAAATCCCATCCATACAACCACGATACTCTTCCACGATAGCTGATTCAATTTTTAACCATTCTTCAGTAATATCTGCAATGCTAGTAGTGGGGTTTTCACATTTAGAAATCAGTGAACAAAAATGTTCGTACAAACATATGATCTTTCTCAAATCTTCTTCAAAAGAGAAGGAGGAAAAGGACGAAGAAGTACTGTCGAATAGAGTCATTATAATCTCATTTTCAAATGTAAATTCTTCAGTAGCTTAGGATTTGCTTCATAATAAGCCTATTTTTTAGGCAAGCATTGAGAATATCTTTAATGAAAAAACAAGACTCATCGTCATTCAGTAGTTCAAATTTCATTCCACCACGATTTATAATCTCTTGCTTCAATTGAGGAGTATTAAATGCATTCAATAAAGTTCTCACTTTTGAAATAAGTGGAATATTTAATAACGACTTTGTTATTTTTTTAGCAATTGTGGCTTGGCACTCGAAGAACCATAGATGATCAAGTCCATCGTCGTTTATGCATAAATTGTCGCCTGCGATGATTGCATAAACATCAGCGTTGTATTTTAACTTAGCTGCTTTTACAGCATCGTGAATTATCTCACTCACATCGTTTTCATTGCCTGCAAGTGTCCAGAGTTTAAGAAACAAATTTTCTTTGTTTTTACTATATAATACCCCGATAATGTGTTTTGTATCTGCTGTTTGATTTATTTGTGACACCATTAATATTTTGTCCAACTTCTCACAGTTTGAAGAATTATTCTTAGTCAATTGTTGGTACATTGTATCCAGAAGTGTGGTATTCATGATGTTTTTAGAGGGAAGTTTGTAAGCAGGCTTCAGCAACTTTATCAAATTTTTAAAGTGGCAAGATTCTACGACGTCAAAAGTAATATTGCACCCACACAAAAATTTCATGAGTTGATTGTCGATAACAGATTTGTCTGCTTCCGATATTTTATCAACAAAAGAATCAAGCTTTCTCTTTTTGTTGCTGGATGATCCTTTCTGATTGTCATCGATTGGCAACAACACTGGACGTTTCAGCAACTGCGATGAAGAACTTGCTACATTCTGTCAAATAATATAAACAATAAAATTAGTAGAAAAAAGAGTTAAATCACATAACGTAGAGGAAAGTACCCGATTATGAGATACCATATCTATTTTGTGTGATTGCCGGAAGTCTATGGACAGAATTGAAAAATATAGTAGGTCATTTTGAAAGGAATTTAATAAGCTTTAAGCGGGGAGCACACACTTCTGCACAACGCATAATGCGTAAGCATAAGAAAATTGATTGGTCCATACACATGTGCATAAGAAAATAGACCAATCAATTTTCTTATGCTTACGCATTGTGCGTTGTGCAGAAGTGTGTGCTCCCCGCTTTAAGATGCTGAAATGTAAAATTTAATTTAAATATTAATTTTGCTGAAAATTAGAAAAATAAGCTTTCGGCAAAATCGCAAAAGTGTGCTCCTAATATGAGAGACCCCGGGAAATCGCTAATAAAGTGCAAAATACATCATATTGCAATTACAAAACTTTATATAAAGTTTTTAAAAGACAAATGTAATGGAGAAGCATATTTGCAACAATCGTAAACTCACTTATACTCAATATTGTACCTAATCTTCCCCCTCCACCACCCTTCCCCCTTAAATCAAGGTCAGCACAGTCTTATAAATTCGTATAAACCTCCCGTTAACGTTAATATAGTATTTTCTCTTTTTTTATTACTATACAATAACTTTCATAACAACCCAATAACTTTCATAACAATCCAACAACCCAAGAGTACCCTGAGTATTTCATGTTACGAGCACCACGCCTTGCAGTTTCGCGATCACCAAATCTAATTTCTACAATTGAGCAACTCAACATATCCCGTATTTTCCCATTAATACGACCTTACTCTATCGCTGCATGCAGAACTTATTGCCAAATATTTATTAATTATATAATAAACAAGGTTTAAAGACTCATATTCATGACACTTGACAACATCCAATTTCACAATTTCTTTCTCTGCAACGACTACACGCACGATCAAACAATGAATTTTCCACTAAATAATAAATTTTACTCCAAGGGCAATAAGTTCATAGTGGAACCAACAGATAGGACCTATTAGTTTAGCAGAAACCTCGCTGTCGCATATTGGGAGCCTATCTCATAATAGGGGACTTTCCTCTAATACTTATCGTGTTGGAAAAAGAATAAAAATCTCAACGAAAAATATATCTCAACTCACTCATTTCCAAAACAATCATTAATAACAGTTTTTAAGTATAAAATTATTAAAGTAACTATTAGAGAGTCTTTTGTCTTACTCTCTCCTCTCTCCTATTTTCGGATTTTTTCTTTTTCCATTTCATTCTGAATGTTATAAATAACTTAATGTTATAAATACTTACACAAGATGTATTCGTAATTAAGATATCGGTAGAATGTGAAGTGGCTGAAACGTCGTCTGTATTTTCAATATTTTCATCCACGATGAAAATTATTTCTTCGGGTCTTTCGACAGTTTCGACTTGCAGTTTATCTTCTTGACACTGTTTTCTGAACAAAAAATTGGAAACAAGATTGCAAGTATAACTTACTAATTTAAAAAAAATCAAATGAAAAATTACATATTGTTTACCTTACCTGTGATCCCTTAACCTATTTTCGGCACTGTGCCGTATAACTCTTTTGCAATAATTGCAATATGCAAACAGTTTTTGGCCTTCGTAATATTTTTCAAAATTTCCCTCCTCCCAATATTTATGACACGGCCTACCTCCGCGATTCATATTGTCGAAATTAATAATTAACTTGTTTAACTTCTTCTTCTTCGTAATTAAAATATAGTTACCGACGTTACCGTGCATAAAGTTCAGCTAATAAAAAGAACAGGATCTATTATCAATTTATCAATCGGGTAATCTATAGTGGCGCCATCATACGTATAATACATGATTGAACTCACGACATGGAAGAAACCATGTATAATACATTGAGTATAATACTTACCCAACTCTATGACGTATTATACTATGTATAATACATGGAAGAAACCACGTATACTACATCGAGTATAATACTTACCCAACCCACCTCCGTGAAGTTGGCCGGACAACTTCAACGTATCGAACTTTAAATAATTGGAATCGATTGGTGGTCGTTTGGTGGTCTTTGGTAGTCTAGTCCGATCGTTTGGTGGTTAGCCGTTTTCCTGTAAAACCAAAATGAAATTTGCGGTGTGAAGTTAGCCGGACAATTTTTTTTTTTCAACCAATTTAACTTTTTTATAGCTCATTCGACGCGGAATCGTTTGGTGGTCACGAATATCACCAGTAAAACGTTTGGTGGTCAACCGTTTTCCCAGAAACTAAAAAAAACCGTATGCGCATAATGACGGACATATCACCTCTGTGCCATTAATCAGAAAAGTTGTATTTGTCACCCAAATTAACTTTGATAGGGCTCATTCGACGCGGAATCGTTTGGTGGTCACGAATATCGTTATTAAAACGTTTGGTAGTCAACCGTTTTCCCAGAAAATAGGAAAAACCGTACTCTTACGCCATTGGTCGTACGACTCCGTGACGGTAGCTCGGTAATTTGATGAATAAAGATTATTTATCAATCAAATTGACTTTTATACGGCTCGTTGGATGCGGAATCGTTTGGTGGTCACGAATATCGTCATTAAAACGTTGGTGGTCAACCGTTTTCCCAGAAAATAGGAAAAACCGTACTCTCACGCCATTGGTCGTACGACTCCGTGACGGTAGCTCGGTAATTTGATGAATATAGATTATTTATCAATCAAATTGACTTTTATACACCTCAACAAAGTTAGCCCCCCCAAGTGGATTATTGATACTTTTTTTTTACCAATCGATTGGTGGTTGATTGGTAGTATTTGGTACCGTATTCAAAACGTTTGGTAGTTTCTCGTTTTTTTAGGAAATCAAAAACAAATTTTTGATCTTCTTTTAGCCCCCCCACTTTGACTGTGGTAATTTTTTTTTTTTTTAATCGATTGGCGATTGATTGGCAGTGTTTGGTACCGTATTAAAAACTTTTGGTGGTTTCGCGTTTCTTTAGGAAATCGAAAAAACAAATTTTTGATCTTTTTTTAGCCCCCCCACTTTGACTGTGGTAAGTTTTTTTTTTTTTAATCGATTGGCGATTGATTGGCAGTGTTTGGTACCGCATTGAAATCTTTTGGTAGTTTCGCGTTTTAAAAAGAAAGAATTAATATAATTATCAACAAATTTTTAACCTTCTTTAGCGCCTCCACTTTTACTGTTGGGGATTTTAAATTCTTTTTTACCAATCGTTTAGTGGTTCATTGGTAATGTTAAAAGCTGTAAGTTATTGAAAATTTTATTTTAAAGCCTTGTGTCCACGATGTTAGAACTGTGTCCGAGTTTCGGTTTAAGTCAATGAAACTGCTACTTTACTGTAAAAGCTGCAAGTTGATTGGCTTAAGCCCGGTGTCCACGATGCAAAAACTGTGTCCAAGTTTCAGTTTAAGCCAATGAAACTGCTACTTTTCTGTAAGAGCTGCAAGTTGATTGGCTTAAACCGACACTCGGACCGATTTCTAGTATCGTGTATGTACACAAGGCTTTAAACCAAAACTCGGACACAGTTCTAGCATCGTGGACACAAGGCTTAAAAGCACATTCACAATGAGAGGAATAAGGAATAAGATATAGGAATAAGGCATGTTGCATCTCACTTTAATGTACATACATATGTGTACTGAAATACGACATTCCCTTATTCCTTATTCATTTATCTTAAAGTGCCTCCCCATGCAGGACGGAATCTCGGAAAACGGAATCTCGGAATCATTCTGATTGGTTAGTCCCATGAGGCTATTAAATAGCCAATTGACTAACCAATCAGAATGATTCCGAGATTCCGTTTTCCGAGATTCCGTACTGCATGGGGAGGCACCCTTATTCTTTATTCCTCTCATTGTGAATGTGCCTCTAAAGCCCGGTGTCGACGATGCAAGAACTGTGTCCAAGTTTCGGTTTAAGCCAATGAAACTGCTACTTTTCTGTAAGAACTGCAAGTTGATTGGCTTAAATCGAAACTTGGACACAGTTCTTGCATCGTGGACACCGGGCTTAAGCCTTGTGTCCACGATGCTAGAACTGCGTCCGAGTTTTGGTTTAAGCCAATCAACTTGCAGCTCTTACAGAAAAGTAGCAGTTTTATTGACTTAAGGATTGTGTACACGATACTAGAAATCGGTCCGAGTTTCGGTTAGAAGCCAATCAACTTGCAGCTCTTACAGAAAAGCAGCAGTTTCATTGGCTTATAACCGAAACTCGGATCGATTTCTAGCATTGTGGACACCGGGCTTTAAACCGAAACTCGGACACAGTTCTAGCATCGTGGACACAAGGCTTTAAAATAAAATTTTCAATAACTTACAGCTTTTAACATTACCAATGAACCACTAAACGATTGGTAAAAAAGAATTTAAAATCCCCAACAGTAAAAGTGGAGGCGCTAAAGAAGGTTAAAAATTTGTTGACAATTATATTAATTCTTTCTTTTTAAAACGCGAAACTACCAAAAGATTTCAATGCGGTACCAAACACTGCCAATCAATCGCCAATCGATTAAAAAAAAAAAAACTTACCACAGTCAAAGTGGGGGGGCTAAAAAAAGATCAAAAATTTGTTTTTTCGATTTCCTAAAGAAACGCGAAACCACCAAAAGTTTTTAATACGGTACCAAACACTGCCAATCGATCGCCAATCGATTAAAAAAAAAAAAAATTACCACAGTCAAAGTGGGGGGGCTAAAAGAAGATCAAAAATTTGTTTTTGATTTCCTAAAAAAACGAGAAACTACCAAACGTTTTGAATACGGTACCAAATACTACCAATCAACCACCAATCGATTGGTAAAAAAAAAAGTATCAATAATCCACTTGGGGGGGCTAACTTTGTTGAGGTCTTTTATACGGCTCGTTGGACGCGGAATCGTTTGGTGGTCACGAATATCGTCATTAAAACGTTTGGTGGTCAACCGTTTTCCCAGAAAATAGGAAAAACCGTACGCTCACGCCATTGGTCGTATGACTCTGTGCTATTAATTAAAAAAATTGTATTTGTCACGCAAATTGACTTTCATACGGCTCGTTTGACGCGGAATCGTTTGGTGGTCACGAATATCGCCATTAAAACGTTTGGTGGTCAACCGTTTTCCTAAGAAATAGATAAAACCGTACTCTCACCCCATTGGTCGTACGACTCCGTGACGGTAGCTCGGTAATTTGATGAATAAAGATTATTTATCAATCAAATTGACTTTTATACGGCTCGTTGGACGCGGAATCGTTTGGTGGTCACGAATATCGTCATTAAAACGTTTGGTAGTCAACCGTTTTCCCAGAAAATAAGAAAAACCGTACTCTTACGCCATTGGTCGTACGACTCCGTGACGGTAGCTCGGTAATTTGATGAATAAAGATTATTTATCAATCAAATTGACTTTTATACGGCTCGTTGGACGCGGAATCGTTTGGTGGTCACGAATATCGTCATTAAAACGTTTGGTGGTCAACCGTTTTCCCAGAAAATAGGAAAAACCGTACGCTCACGCCATTGGTCGTATGACTCTGTGCTATTAATTAGAAAAATTGTATTTGTCACGCAAATTGACTTTCATACGGCTCATTCGACGCGGAATCGTTTGGTGGTCACGAATATCGTCATTAATCGTTTGGTATTCAACCGTTTTCCCAGAAAATAGGAAAAACCGTACTCTTACGCCATTGGTCGTACGACTCCGTGACGGTAGCTCGGTAATTTGATGAATAAAGATTATTTATCAATCAAATTGACTTTTATACGGCTCGTTGGACGCGGAATCGTTTGGTGGTCACGAATATCGTCATTAAAACGTTTGGTGGTCAACCGTTTTCCCAGAAAATAAGAAAAACCGTACTCTCACGCCATTGGTCGTACGACTCCGTGACGGTGGCTCGGTAATTTAATGAATAAAGATTATTTATCAATCAAATTGACTTTTATACGGCTCGTTGGACGCGGAATCGTTTGGTGGTCACGAATATCACCAGTAAAACGTTTGGTAGTCAACCGTTTTCCCAGAAACTAAAAAAAACCGTATGCGCATAATGCCGGACATATCACCTCTGTGCCATTAATCAGAAAAGTTGTATTTGTCACCCAAATTAACTTTGATAGGGCTCATTCGACGCGGAATCGTTTGGTGGTCACGAATATCGTTATTAAAACGTTTGGTAGTCAACCGTTTTCCCAGAAAATAAGAAAAACCGTACTCTTACGCCATTGGTCGTACGACTCCGTGACGGTAGCTCGGTAATTTGATGAATAAAGATTATTTATCAATCAAATTGACTTTTATACGGTTCGTTGGACGCGGAATCGTTTGGTGGTCACGAATATCGTCATTAAAACGTTTGGTGGTCAACCGTTTTCCCAGAAAATAGGAAAAACCGTACGCTCACGCCATTGGTCGTACGACTCCGTGACGGTAGCTCGGTAATTTGATAAATAAAGATTATTTATCAATCAAATTGACTTTTATACGGCTCGTTGGACGCAGAATTGTTTGGTGGTCACGAATATCGTCATTAAAACGTTTGGTGGTCAACCGTTTTCCCATAAAATAGGAAAAACCGTACGCTTACGCCATTGGTCGTATACTCTGTGCTATTAATTAGAAAAATTGTATTTGTCACGCAAATAGACTTTCATACGGCTCGTTTGACGCGGAATCGTTTGGTGGTCACGAATGTCGTCATTAAAACGTTTGGCGGTCAATCGTTTTCCCAGGAAATAGGAAAAACCGTACGCTCACGCCATTGGTCGTATGACTCTGTGCTATTAATTAGAAAAATAGTATTTGTCACGCAAATAGACTTTCATACGGCTCGTTTGACGCGGAATCGTTTGGTGGTCACGAATGTCGTCATTAAAACGTTTGGTGGTCAACCGTTTTCCCAGGATATAGATAAAACCGTACTCTCACCCCATTGGTCGTACGACTCCGTGACGGTAGGTCGGTAATTTGATGAATAAAGATTATTTAACAATCAAATCCAACGAGCCGTATAAAAGTTAATTTGATTGATAAATAATCTTTATTCATCAAATTACCGAGCTACCGTCACGGAGTCGTACGACCAATGGCGTGAGAGTACGGTTTTTCCTATTTTCTGGGAAAACGGTTGACCACCAAACGTTTTAATGACGATGTTCGTGACCACCAAACGATTCCGCGTCGAATGAGCCGTATGAAAGTCAATTTGCGTGATAAATACAATTTATCTAATTAATAGCACAGTCATACGACCAATGGCGTAAACGTACGGTTTTTCCTATTTTCTGGAAAAACGGTTGACCACCAAACGTTTTAATGACGATATTCGTGACCACCAAACGATTCCGCGTCGAATGAGCCGTATGAAATTCAATTTGCGTGACAAATACAATTTTTCTAATTAATAGCACAGAGTCATACGACCAATGGCGTGAGCGTACGGTTTTTCCTATTTTCTGGGAAAACGGTTGACCACCAAACGTTTTAATGACGATATTCGTGACCACCAAACGATTCCGCGTCGAATGAGCCGTATGAAATTCAATTTGCGTGACAAATACAATTTTTCTAATTAATAGCACAGAGTCATACGACCAATAGCGTGAGCGTACGGTTTTTCCTATTTTCTGGGAAAACGGTTGACCACCAAACGTTTTAATGACGATATTCGTGACCACCAAACGATTCCGCGTCCAACGAGCCGTATAAAAGTCAATTTGATTGATAAATAATCTTTATTCATTAAATTACCGAGCCACCGTCACGGAGTCGTACGACCAATGGCGTGAGAGTACGGTTTTTCCTATTTTCTGGGAAAACGGTTGACCACCAAACGTTTTAATGGCGATATTCGTGACCACCAAACGATTCCGCGTCAAACGAGCCATATGGAAGTCAATTTGCGTGACTAATACAATTTTTCTAATTAATAGCACAGAGTCATACGACCAATGGCGTGAGCGTACGGTTTTTCCTATTTCCTGGGAAAACGGTTGACCACCAAACGTTTTAATGACGACATTCGTGACCACCAAACGATTCCGCGTCAAACGAGCCGTATGAAAGTCAATTTGCGTGACAAATACAATTTTTTTAATTAATAGCACAGAGTCATACGACCAATGGCGTGAGCGTATGGTTTTTCCTATTTTCTGGGAAAACGGTTAACCACCAAACGTTTTAATGACGATATTCGTGACCACCAAACGATTCCGCGTCCAACGAGCCGTATAAAAGTCAATTTGATTGATAAATAATCTTTATTTATCAAATTACCGAGCTACCGTCACGGAGTCGTACGACCAATGGCGTGAGCGTACGGTTTTTCCTATTTTCTGGGAAAACGGTTGACCACCAAACGTTTTAATGACGATATTCGTGACCACCAAACGATTCCGCGTCCAACGAGCCGTATAAAAGTCAATTTGATTGATAAATAATCTTTATTCATCAAATTACCGAGCTACCGTCACGGAGTTGTACGACCAATGGCGTAAGAGTACGGTTTTTCCTATTTTCTGGGAAAACGGTTGACTACCAAACGTTTTAATGACGATATTCGTGACCACCAAACGATTCCGCGTCGAATGAGCCGTATGAAAGTCAATTTGCGTGACAAATACAATTTTTCTAATTAATAGCACAGAGTCATACGACCAATGGCGCGAGCGTACAGTTTTTCCTATTTTCTGGGAAAACGGTTGACCAAACATTTTAATGACGATATTCGTGACCACCAAACGATTCCGCGTCCAACGAGCCGTATAAAAGTCAATTTGATTGATAAATAATCTTTATTCATTAAATTACCGAGCCACCGTCACGGAGTCGTACGACCAATGGCGTGAGAGTACGGTTTTTCCTATTTTCTGGGAAAACGGTTGACCACCAAACGTTTTAATGGCGATATTCGTGACCACCAAACGATTCCGCGTCCAACGAGCCGTATAAAAGTCAATTTGATTGATAAATAATCTTTATTATCAAATTACCGAGCTACCGTCACGGAGTCGTACGACCAATGGCGTGAGCGTACGGTTTTTCCTATTTTCTGGGAAAACGGTTGACCACCAAACGTTTTAATGACAATATTCGTGACCACCAAACGATTCCGCGTCCAACGAGCCGTATAAAAGTCAATTTGATTGATAAATAATCTTTATTATCAAATTACCGAGCTACCGTCACGGAGTCGTACGACCAATGGCGTGAGCGTACGGTTTTTCCTATTTTCTGAGAAAACGGTTGACCACCAAACGTTTTAATGACGATATTCGTGACCACCAAACGATTCCGCGTCAAACGAACCATATGAAAGTCAATTTGCGTGACAAATACAATTTTTCTAATTAATAGCACAGAGTCATACGACCAATGGCGTGAGCGTACGGTTTTTCCTATTTTCTGGGAAAACGGTTGACCACCAAACGTTTTAATGACGATATTCGTGACCACCAAACGATTCCGCGTCCAACGAGCCGTATAAAAGTCAATTTGATTGATAAATAATCTTTATTCATCAAATTACCGAGCTACCGTCACGGAGTCGCACGACCAATGGCGTAAGAGTACGGTTTTTCCTATTTTCTGGGAAAACGGTTGACTACCAAACGTTTTAATGACGATATTCGTGACCACCAAACGATTCCGCGTCGAATGAGCCGTATGAAAGTCAATTTGCGTCACAAATACAATTTTTCTAATTAATAGCACAGAGTCATACGACCAATGGCGTGAGCGTACGGTTTTTCCTATTTTCTGGGAAAACGGTTGACCACCAAACGTTTTAATGACGATATTCGTGACCACCAAACGATTCCGCGTCCAACGAGCCGTATAAAAGTCAATTTGATTGATAAATAATCTTTATTCATCAAATTACCGAGCTACCGTCACGGAGTCGCACGACCAATGGCGTAAGAGTACGGTTTTTCCTATTTTCTGGGAAAACGGTTGACTACCAAACGTTTTAATGACGATATTCGTGACCACCAAACGATTCCGCGTCGAATGAGCCGTATGAAAGTCAATTTGCGTCACAAATACAATTTTTCTAATTAATAGCACAGAGTCATACGACCAATGGCGTGAGCGTACGGTTTTTCCTATTTTCTGGGAAAACGGTTGACCACCAAACGTTTTAATGACGATATTCGTGACCACCAAACGATTCCGCGTCCAACGAGCCGTATAAAAGTCAATTTGATTGATAAATAATCTTTATTCATCAAATTACCGAGCTACCGTCACGGAGTCGTACGACCAATAGCGTAAGAGTACGGTTTTTCCTATTTTCTGGGAAAACGGTTGACCACCAAACGTTTTAATGACGATATTCGTGACCACCAAACGATTCCGCGTCGAATGAGCCCTATCAAAGTTAATTTGGGTGACAAATACAACTTTTCTGATTAATGGCACAGAGGTGGTATGTCCGGCATTATGCGCATACGGTTTTTTTTAGTTTCTGGGAAAACGGTTGACCACCAAACGTTTTACTGGTGATATTCGTGACCACCAAACGATTCCGCGTCGAATGAGCTATAAAAAAGTTAAATTGGTTGAAAAAAAAAATTGTCCGGCTAACTTCACACCGCAAATTTCATTTTGATTTTACAGGAAAACGGCTAACCACCAAACGATCGGACTAGACTACCAAAGACCACCAAACGACCACCAATCGATTCCAATTATTTAAAGTTCGATACGTTGAAGTTGTCCGGCCAACTTCACGGAGGTTACATATATATATCAGTGTATATCAGTGCGGCCAACACGCGCCGCGATGTTGAACATCTCAAAGTGTTGCTCGCACTCCGGTCGAGATATCTCGTAGCAGACGACGCGCCGCACGGATCGACTTGACAGCTCACTCCGTATTTTCACGTGTTCCATCGCGCATCGCGTTGCGTAACTGGAGTCCGACTTCCAGGGAGGAGCTCCCCTTTTGCGGTGAGTATAAGGAACGTTCGCCACGCTGGCGAGAATGGCCACCGCTTTTATCATCGTCGTCGTCGGTTACGCGATCGACCGATTGACGGATGACGTACAGCTGATCGAATCGACGTGCAGGCAGGCAAGCAGGTAGGCAGGCAGGCAGGCAGGCAAGCAGGCTGTTTTGACATCGCCACGGGTGGCCGTTCATCGACGATCAATTGGCCGCGGTCGGATGCGGGTCTCGCCAATCGTAGCCGCCGCGATCGGGACCGACTGCGGCCGGAAACCTGGCGTAATCTGTTACGACACGACGCGTAAAAGTGTCTTCTCGCCTCCGCTTCCAACGTCGTCGTATCGTCACCTTTTTTAACGTGACGCGACAACGGGACGAAATGGAACTGGGGTGACGACACGACGAATCGTGTCGCAATTTCTGATGCATCTCCCATCTTGCAGCGGCGCAATCGCTCGGTCGGTTCGAACGCACGTATCCGATCCGATCGGACCTTGAAACGCGCAAGCTGCGTGTGTTTTGGTGTGTTTACACAAAAGCGTTTTGCCTTGCGGCGTAGCGCTCGTCGATAGAACGACTGATAAGATTTATCGTTCGGCGGAACGAGCGTGAGGCGATTGTTTGGAAAAATCGATGATTTCCCGAGCCGTGATTTAGGAATACGCGACGAGACGGTTTTATCACGAGCCTCGTATCAGATAAACGGAGAGATGCGGACGATATACGCCTCTCGTTCCTCGCGCTCGGCTTCGTCGTAAAGGTGAACGATGACAAAATCGTTTCGTGCGAACGTCATCAATTTCCGGCGATAACGCGCAGAATAAATACATGAACGCAGGTTACATAAACGGCACGCGCGCGCGACAGGTATACATAAGCGTCGCGTGTAATACACATCTGTATCTTTTTTCTTTGCTTTTTTTTTCTAAGGGAGAATTTGATCGATCGATTACGCGAGCCGCGCGTGACGCGAGGAACTTGAGTTATCTCGGAAAAAAGCAGGATTTACGCAAGCCGCGCTTAACGGCGGACAAGTTTTCGCTGCCCGTAGTAAAAATGAAGATTTAAAAAACGGTCAAGCAAGATGGCTGTTCGCGCGCCATGCGGTCGCGCGGCACAGGAGCAGCAAGCAGTGTCCCCGGATCGAGGGAGAATCTCGCGCGCACGCGCGAGACGACAGACCGATGCATCGGACTCCTTCCCGCGTCCCACGGGGAAGATGCAACTTTTAATCGTTTATTCGATTTATTTTAAAATTTTTCTGGCCCCACGACGTGTGGCCATAATGGCCCCGTGACGTCAGATGCGAGAAGTCATGTGAATTTTTTTCCTCACGCTATATATACGCGTCGTAATAAATCAGTTCTCCGCTCACGGTATATAATGTCATTCGCGTTCGATAGTTGTACATACATACTAATGTCCCCGACCTGATGGCGCAATCGAATAGGGAGTGAAAAAATTAAACAGTAAATAGAACGAGTAAATTGAAAAACTTTTTTTTTTTATGCGATGCTTCGTTCTCGAGAGAGACACGATTTTAAAAATTAATACTATATCAAGTTTTTAATTAAAAAAAAACTCAAACACAAATTTGTCTCAGCAACTATCAAGATATAATATTGAAAAATGGTCTTATTTATATATATACCGGGTGTCTGAGACCACCCGCCCACCCCTTTTCTTTCAAAAACTAAGCATTTTAGAAAAAAACGTTTCAAACAAAAATTGTATGGTTTTGAGGGGAACATAAGATGGTGTCATTGATTTGACCTTGGGTGGCATCGTTAAGGACAGGTCAAGGACACCTTCAGTTTCTTAAATTGAACTCCCTATTTTTTATTGCATATTCTTATAGCTTATGTCGAGAACTTTCCAAAACACTATAATTAAGTATTTTTTCATTAAGTACTTTTCGAGTTATAAGGCTTGAAAGTTACAGTATTGTGACATAATATTTTGTTAAGTAGTATTTATAATTCAAATTCCTTACTTTTTATTTTTGCAAACAATATGAATCAATTAATGTAAAAAAACAAAATTTTCTTAAAGAAAACTTGTTGTGTAAGAGCGTAATGTGACATAGTAAATAGCGCACTAAAATCTATAAATAATTCTTGTACCGTTGTTAAGAACAATGTCTAAAACGCAAATCAAGCACCCCGAATCGTGAGAGGCAAGGGGACTCACGCAAATCAAGCACCCCGAATTGTGAGAAGCTAAGAAAATAATAAATATGCAATAAACAGTTACACAACAAGTTTTTCTTTAAGAAAATTGTTTTCTTTACATTAATTGATTCGTATTGTTTGCAAAAATAATAAGTAAGGAATTTGAATTATAAATACTCAACAAAATATTATGTCACAATACTGTAACTTTCAAGCCTTAAGGTTATTCTACATAGAAGTCGTAGTCGTGAGTTGTAAGAAATTGACCAATCACAGATTGAATATTCTCCTCAACTTCGAATGTGATTGGTCAATTTCTTACAACTCACGACTACGACCTCTATGTAGAAAGACCTTTATAACTCGAAAAGTACTTAATGAAAAAATACTTAATTATAGTGTTTTGGAAAGCTCTCGACATAAGCTATAAGAATATGTAATAAAAAATAGGGGGTTCCATTTAAGAAACTGAAGGTGTCCTTGATCTGTCCTTAACGATGCCACCCAAGGTCAAATCAATGACACCATCTTATGTTCTTCTCAACTATTCTCAAGACCATACAATTTTTGTCTGGAACTTTTTTCTCTAAAATGCTTAGTTTTTGAAAGAAAAGGGGTGGGCGGGTGGTCTCAGACACCCGGTATATTTTTTTAGTTAACTTAAATTATTTTATGTTGCTTTATACAGTAAAATATTGTATATTTTTTATTAATAGGTATATAACACAAGGTATAAATTAAAAAAAATTATCGAAACGTAACTGCATAATTACTTTTCTAATTTTTATTTAATAAAAAAATTATGTACCTCATTTTTTACTTGTTTTATCATATTGTTCACCGGTTCGGTGACACCCGGTAGATTAGTAAAAAAAAACCCCCCGACGACGTGTCATCCAGCAATTTGTTCATTCTCTGTCAAATCGATCAGGTATACATAGGTATAAACTTTTTTATGTGTACCTTAACGGGACACAAAATGTGCACCTAATACGGCGCGTAATAACTGTTATGTAACACGTGCATGGAAAGTGGCCCTTTACGCACGCTACGCGTGCGTGATAGACCACTTTCCACGCACTTGCAACATAAAATAGGGTGTGCAAGTCGTGCGTGAAGATGAAAATTCCCGGTTGCGGTCAACTCCGCACCCTTGAATTTTCATCTTCCAGCACTTGTTGCACAAATAACTATTCATGTATCATCAGCTCAAGAGAGAAAATGAAAGAAAAAAAAAAGGGAGAAGAAAAGAGATGCGAGAATTTACACGCGCCCCAGCGAGGCGCCCCACCCAAGCGCGGTCCCTGAGCACGCGAGAACGGCCGCGATTGGTGCGCGGGATAAAGGGGGGGGGGGAGAAGGCACATTTCCCAAAGTTCGTACGCTCGTGACAGGTTTCCGAACGCAACGCGAACGGCTTCTGCTGACTGGTATGTACTTGGTAGTGCTGGCTGGGTAGTGCACGCGAACGCGCGTGTGTGTTTGCGTGTGATTGCTTGCCGTTGTCTCTCGCTGCTCGCATCGTCTCGCCTTGCCTGTGTGTGCTGGCTCGCTGGCGTGTGAGTGTGACATTGGGCGACGGGGGCGGAGCGTACCGCGTCCACCCAGTCCTAACCAACCCGAGGCTCGACCGCCGACATTCCGCCGACTCGCGTACAGACTACAGACCGTACAGTGCGCGTCTCGGGACCCGAACGCACGGCGTGTCGTTTTCCCTTGTTGCGCGACACGATTGACAGCGGTGTGTGCGTGCGTGCGTGCATGTGTGCATGTGTGCGCATGGTGTGCGTACATACATTGTGCCACACTCTATCCACAGTGATCCACAGTTCCCCTTGTGCGCCGTGGCCACGGCGAACGGCCACGAACGCTCTCGATCCTCGCTCGGCTACGCTCCGAGCAGCTCAGTGTCGTGTCCCTGCGTGCGTGCATGTGCGCGACGTCTGTGTGCAACGATAAAACGAAGGAAACGTCTCGTCTCGTCTCGTCTCGTCTCGCCTCGTCTCGTCGCGTCGCGTTGCGTTCCACCAGGCCGAGACAGAGAGTCGAGCTTAGAGGATATCGAAATTTCGTCATCGTCATCGTCGTCATCGTCATCATCGTCTGTCATCGTCCGTCGTCGCGATGCCCTGGGCGTGTTTCTCCTGCATTCAGGTAAAAGGCTCTCCGCGGTACGCTGTTTTCGAATCGAGTTCCTTGACGAGAGAGCATCGCGAGGAGAGGAGTGCGTGGGGTTGACGAAGTGCGGGTGGGAAGAAGAGGTGGTGGACGTGGGCACATCACGAACGGGGCGACGAAAGGGGGGAAGTGGGTGACGAGGGAGGGGGGAAAGAGAGTTAAGAGTTACTGACAAGGGTGAAGAGGAGAGGAAAGGGGGGGAGGGCTTCTCTTTTTTTGGAGGATTTCAACCTGAGGTCTCGCACAGCGGAGCGAGAGAGAGAGAGAGAGAGAGAGAGAGAGAGAGAGAGAGAGAGAGAGAGAGAGAGAGAGAGAGAGAGACAGAAGTGAGCGCGTGCGGCTCGGAGTAGGACAAGGAAAGAGTGGAAACCCGTCCTCCATTGCTCGATCGCGAGCAAATGGTGGCTCGCTCCACGAGTCTTTGTTACGCTACAAATACGAGTTTTGAGGCCCCAGCACCGAGCTCGCTCCAGCTGCCTGCCTGCCGTTACTGCTGCTGCTGGCTGCTGGCTGCTGCTGTCTTTGACTCGCGTCGCGACTGAGTAATCTGTCAGGGTCGCCGCGAGAAAGGGGGAAAGGGCCCCCCCCCCCTGCCGTGATGTCAACGGCACAACTTCGCGTCAGCCAGTGATACCGAACGGACGGACAGACGGACGGACGGACCAGACCAAACCAGACCAGCCAGTCAAGTTTAGCTAGTCAGCAAGCGACCCATCGAACGAGCGAGCGAGCGAACAGCAGTCGTAGTGTTTGTTATGATTCTCGGTTCGTTACTATCTTCTCCGCTGCCGCGTGTTACTACGTGATAATTGCGTATCGTGCCCCGCGGTCGTTTTAATTTAGTCACGCTCTTGGTATCCGAGCGCATATGGCTCGCGCCGAGCCACCAATCCTTTTTATCTCTCTCTTTCTCTCTCTTTTTTCTCTTGTTTCCCTCTTTTTCTTGGAAAAGCGTTGTCGATATCGCTGCTGGCCGCTGACTATTCAGCTCGTGGTCGTTGCGGAGATCGCTGGTAGACCCCGCGCGGAAGAGGTCGCGGTTTAATGGGGCACGGGGCATTTAAATCTCTTTGTGCGCTCGTTTATATCCAGCGACGCCCGATCTCGACAGTCGTCGCGCGATAAACGGCCGTTCGTCCGTCCGTCCGTCCGCCCGTCCGCCCGCCCGTCCGTCTGTTTGCCCTGTGTGTGTTGCGCGCGACTCGGCTCGATTTCGGGGCCGCGAGCGATAATCGAAAGTAAACGCTCGCCGCCGCGAACGCAACAGCGTCCGTTAATGTTTTGTTTTCCATCGACAAAGGGGCAGGCCACCGCGAACAAGGAGACTCGACTCGCGCCTCACCGTCCGCGCGACGCACCGATTCCCGTGTATCCGATTATTTTTCCTTCAGCAGCAGCGCTCGGTTCGCCTTCACCGTTGTGTGTCGCTTTCCGTTGTTACGCATCGTACTTACACGCAAATGAGAGGTGTTACGTAGTAACTCGCGAGTAGGCACTTGGTCATCTCGAAGGATACGGCTGTCCTTTGTTTTTTCTTAAGGAACACATAATTGATATTTAATCGTCGGTGCCCTGTTTCATCTGTAGACGTTATTTTATCCGTTAAGCTTTTATGTATTAATCTGTCGTGACGAGCGAGTGAATAGCGTTCAATTTGTTAAAAATTTTTGCCCAAGGTTCTAAAACACATATACATACTTAATATTTTTTATGTTCTTGTTAACACAGCTACGTGTAAAACCATATTGTTATCCTGTATCTCCTAAACGCTAAAATCATAATTACATGTAAATACAGATGAGAAAGTCATTTGTGTGGGTGTGTAATGCGTAATTAAAAGTACGCCTGTGGGGTTTCTCTTTTACAGACAGAATAGTGGCATGAGTCGATTAATCTATGGCAGATCAACAAGATCAGTTGTCATCAGGGGGGTCTGTAGAGAAGGCCAGTGCTTCAGCAGACACCTCTAAGCTTAGGGGGAAGAGCTCTAGTAGTGGCTCGAGTAGCTACAGAAAACGACAGAATACTGGTGCGATCCCAGATAGCGTGGAAGAGAAGAGGCGTAGACAGACCGCTGGTGATCCACAGACGTCTCAGGTTGACAGTAATACAGTGCACACCCACTCGATTGATTCTTTCAAGGGAGAGGGCAGAATCCGGGGTGAACGAAGAAGTCATGGAGCTGGCTTAGAATCTTATCCAGGTAATTACGCGCGTTCGCGAACGCAAATAACGATGCCGATGTGTGATCGAAAGTGGCGCTTTATCACAATTTTTTATTTTTCCTTCGAGTGTCATTCTATTGCAACGTTGCGTCATCGTGCAATCTTAGCTAATGTTTGCTCGTTATTACACGACGGGGCATAAATAATCTTTTCTACCTTCAGCCTTTTATCACACTTTGATGCCGCTTGAACTCTCTTCTAAACGAAAGTTTTATCTTTATTTATCGGCGAATGCTGATGCTTGATTGAACTATGTAACATTATTAAGAGTGAAAAACTATGTTGAAATATTGTCGGAACAGAAACCGACTGGAGGTCGCATCATAAGATTCATCAAGCCAGCTATAGCAGTGGTAGCGGTGCAAGGGTGCGTAGTGCAGCAAGGACGGGTTTGCCAGAGTTAAATCCAACACCTACCGATTGCGTGGCATCGCGGACTCGTTCCCGTACGCCACAAAATCCTCAGGCATTGACACAGGGAACCAGCAGTTACGATCTGTCACTGCCTAGTGGATACGGTAGTCGGAAGACAAGTACCTACAGCAACTTGGTAGCTTCATCAAGTGCGACGTCGATCACTAGTCATCCATCCACATCGAGAGGCAGAGGAGGTTAGTGCACACTTTTCTAGTCGCTATTGTCGATTGCAGGATGTGATGTGTGATTTGCGTGAAGATACAATTTTGTTTTAAGATTGATTATATTGATTACATTTATAATGACTCTTAAAACCGACAACAAGGTGTTCAAGTCGAAAACTTTAACAAATATTTCTATTGTTAAAGATTTATTATGTATTTTTTTTATGATTATATATTTGTCCTTTTTTTCAAGTTTTTTTATATTGGCATTAAAGGATACTTTTTAAAACTGTTTAACTTATGACATTATACATTACAGATAATTCAGAGATTTAAATTTTAATAAATTAATATATCTAGTAAATATTTTTTATCTTAGGATAAGAAATTTGGGTGTGCAGGAAGAAAGCAAAATAAGTTGTATGAATAATTTGTAACAAACATTACAATACTTATCGACTGATAGAAAAAGCCCTTTTCCAAAATTTTTAGTTACTAAAGTAGTTGTGTTTAATAATCCGTGTCAGTTACGCTATTAGTTTAAAAGAATGAATATATTTTCTGTAGCTTTGATTATTTTATGGCAAATAGAACAACAATAGCAAATTTGATTCTTTAGTGTCTGATTTTTTTAAACAATGCATACAGAGAGAAGCCGAAAGAAGTTGTATAGCTAAGCAATGCACATGTTAACTTACATAAATCCAGAGAGAACAAAAAGCTCTTTATGACACATATTTCTATATATATTTACACATGTACACATTTGTTGTGTCTCTACTTGTGTAACGTTTGCGCTAACTTGGAAGATTAAAAAAATTTTTGGGAAATGTGAGTGTACGGAAGTACATGATATAGAACTTGTGCGTTTTGTTACAAATTTCGATCTAATTTCTATCACGATCAGTCACGAGTACAATGACAAAGTTTCGTGTGTAATACGTGGTAAATGAAAGGGAGTGATTCAGCCGCGAAGAGAGTGTGAAAATGTTACGAGATAGGAATATAATAAAATTTAGAAAACGCAAGCATTATCAAGATAAGAGTCATAGATCAGACTGTATCATTAGGCCAGAGGATGAGCGAATGTCTGGAAGGATTTGTGTCTGCTGTCAAAGCACTTTTTCCAATATCAACACAAACCTACCATCAAGAAGGTAAGCTCAAGGAGTACACACTCTTCGTACCACATTTTCTTTCCCTTATTTTCTCTTGCAAATTCGCGAGTAGCTTAAATGAACATCCGAGTCATTGAACTCCATTCCAAACTTATTCTCTATACATCCATATGCAAGTATCATCATTTACTATACTTAATGGGAGCTTTCCAGCAAGCGACACAAGTCGACACAAGTGTCGTTTTGTCTTTGTTACTCATTGCCAAAAAAGAAAGATAGAACGACGTTTGTGTCGACTTGTGTCGCTTGCTGGAAAGCTCTCAATATCAGGTAAACTTCTGTGTTAAGTTCATTCATGCATGGTATTGATTATGTTTAGGGGAGATATTTTCCAACTTTTACGATACTTAAGTTCTATTAAATCTGATAAACATACACGATACTTAAAAACGCATCATTAACTTAACGTTACGACGTTAAATCTAAATCTTTTTTGTTATATAATAAGATTATATTAATAATTTATATATAATTGGATTGGATATATTAAAAATTTCAGAAATGTTTTCATTTTTATTACAATACAAAGAAACAAGTTATTTTTTAATATTCAGAATAATATTATACAAATGTGCTGAAAGTTTATGAACTGTTTGCAAACATTTTCGTAAAGTTATCAAACATATCATACATCATACAATTATATATAAACAAAATAATTTTTAATAATTAAGTAAAATTATTATAATTTATTATTATAATGAAATATTAAAACTTATGGTTTAAGTTTTTAGTTTGTTACTTGTTATGCTCTTAATTTAGAATTAAAGAGTGATTTTTTTTATACAGTTGAAATTATATACGCAATATTATCATTTAATTTTAATAACGATTTGTAATTTTATTATAATGTACAAAATAATTCGACAAAAGCGAATATTAGTGTTTTAACACACTCACCGCCACGTATACACCGCCACGTGTATACTCAGAACCTAACCATGCAGGCCAGTAGTATCATAAATGATACACCAAGTAATCCAGGTTTAGGCCAGTCAAATTAGACCAAAAAAAGGCTTCTGGTATGAAAGTGATGCAAACTTTTTTATTCCTTTTTAAGCGTGTTGGGGGTATTTAGAAAAGCTTATTTTTGAGTTGTCGTATCATGAGACCCAGAGCTTTTTGAGGGGGGAGGAGGGGAAACCAATTTTTGACGAATCGGAACGAGTCACCGCTCATTTTCTTCGTTTTTTCAAGCCTACAATTTTCTCAGGAGCGAAAAAGTGCTATCTATTAATCGAAACGAGATAAATGCAAAAAACCGCGAAAATTTTATTTTTTGGGGGAACCAAAATTTTCGTTTTTTTGCACTAACTCGGCGAATGTTGATAAAAAATGAATGACTCACCCCTCATTTTGCAATTGACTGAAACGAGCGTCAAGCGTCAAAGCTGAACACAGTTGGGCTTTTGCTATTTGACGCTGAAATTAAAAAGACTATCACGTGACCTATCACGTGATCAAGTTTGACGCCCAAATCGAGCGTCGAGCGTCAGCATGAAAAGGCACCTTAATTCCGCTTGGCAGTGAAAGTGTTAAGTAATGTAATTTTTGGTTGATTTCTGTATAGTTCAATTTTAATCGATTTATATCAGTTTTCTCAAATTTAAGAAAGAATTTGTGAAACAAAAATTTGGATACATTTTATGTCATTCAAAAATAATGCAATTATATAATAATGCAATATAAAGAGCTGCAATAAATATCTCAAAATTTTGCGTGTTTTTATTGAAGTTATTGTACTTATTTTTTTCTCTATAAACTTCTTGTCTCGAGCATCTTGCTCTTATAAATTCGTAAAAATTCGTAAATTCGTAATTTATTGCCTATCCCCGCAGGGTTCGCAATCTACCACCAATATTACCCTTCTCCTCTCACTTTAACCCTTTGGACCAACGGCTTAACGTCTCTTTCCGAAAGACGGAGCCCAGTTTTCTCCGCACAAGAGCCTATCTTGCACGGAGGGACGCGGTTTTTTCGGAAAAAAACTTTTCCATGATTCATGGCTCTAGTGGACTCGAACCTGGTTCCTCAGATTACGAGTCTGGCGCTCTACCACTAGACCACACCGCCGCCCTATCTTGCTCTTATAAGATAATGCGTTAAAATTGGTGTCGAAAAACTTGTGGATAAGTAATTTTTTGTCAAGTCTGTATGCCATTATGTGAAACTAAACTGATCTCGTTTTCTTTCTCTCTTTCTCTCAATACTTGATAGAAATGATTAAATATAATTAATAGTTATGCATACAAGTATAATCGTTAAAGTATGTTCGGAAATATTTTTTTCGGTATTAGTATTTTTTGAACTTGCATATTTTATATTTTTTCTAATAATAGACTTTGTAAGTTGATATTGCTTTAATCAGAAATTTATAGTTTATGCATTCTCTCTGCATTCTTTCATGAGACAATT
Source organism: Temnothorax ravouxi (assembly GCA_030770255.1). Classification (NCBI taxonomy): domain Eukaryota; kingdom Metazoa; phylum Arthropoda; class Insecta; order Hymenoptera; family Formicidae; genus Temnothorax; species Temnothorax ravouxi. The sequence continues at coordinate 31,433 of JASTWP010001448.1, read as the reverse complement.
TTGCCTTGTATGAAAAATGACTTTTATTGCGTAGTAATATTCTTGTTATCAGATATTATTTTTTGTAATCATTAATCTTTTCTTACACCTGGCTAAGAAATTGGTTGTTATGAAGTTTGGAGTTAATACGAGGCGCGTATGACGATTGTTTACTTCATTATGTTTTATTTGACAAGAGAATTATCATGTATATTAATAGTGTGCAGAGTGTGCGCTTCATTGTATTTAGAGATTTTTTGATAGATTGGACACATCTCTTTTCACAAAGTCCTTTAAATGCTTAAATTGGTATACAAAATATTCCAGACGTTGCGTCGCATGACAACAGTTAATAATAGACTTTTGGGGTCATTTTGAGATAAAAATTTGAAATACCAAAATCTTTTGGCACTTAATAATTAAATCTTTATAATTTATGTAGTTATTCGAGAAAAATGTTCCTATTTTATATATGTTTAATAGTTCTGATAGTTTTCAGCTTGCAAACTTGCAATTTATACTGAGTGATTGGGTTCAAATATAAGCTATCGTAAAATACCCGATGTTGCGAAATTGCCTTCAAAATTGAAAGAATGGTAATTAATGTTTCTTCAAAACTTGCTTCGGTACAAATTGTTTGTACCTGCCTCAGCAGCCACAATGCGAATCTCCAGATTTATGAGAATAGAGATGACACATAGGGTTTTCTTAACAAAAAGAAATCGTACTCGTCCAGAAACTTGGGTCAATGCGACATCATTCAAGATATTAGTGTTTTGTATTATCTGATGGCAGGAATAAAAATCGCTTTTTTCCCTTTCAGGTAACAGAAATTCCTCGACTTTTTATCCAATCGCTCGGTGTAAGGCTGGCTGAGAACTGCCAGAATGAAATTTGCTTAAAATAGGTGCATAGTTTTTGTGAACAATGCTCATATTTTATCTGTTGTAGATGCTGCGGTATTTAGACAATATATAGTGGCACTCATCTCAGTTTCGCGATCTTTAATCTCTATCCTAGAGAAAGCATGCGACGTTTACTAGCTGAACAATTTTACATATAGAAAAAAAATTAAGATATAAGATTGGTTAGATCAAATAGGTATCTATTTTTACAATCGACAGGCAAAATTGTATATAAAACTGCATGAGACATCACGATAGAAATCATACATCACCTATAATTATTAAACTTGCGAAAATGTTTGACTTTTGTAATCGTGCACACGGAATGAGAATCGTATCATTTTCTTTTCCGTTCCGAAGATATTTTACACGTGCGTAAATGTTAAGAAACGTTGCATACTCTCATACAGCAACCTTGATATCCGTGTAAATGCGTATCTTGAGCATTGCGCGCAGGTAGACAGCCACACACGACAGGTCTCTGTCCTAGCCCTATGTATCTCAATGATTATGTGACATTTGGATATTTTAGATTCGAAATCTCACGGTGGTGCAGCCTGTAACGCAACGAGCAGCAGCACGAGCAGTCAAGTCCTGGGTGTCAAGTCCAGCATCAGAGTGGGTAACGCAGCAAGTAACTCTGTGGAGAGTGGTGGGGGGGTGTTGGCACATGACGGGGCAGGCACGAGTGGCATCGCGTCAACGGCCACTGCCAATCCACCTGTGTCTGCCGCCGTTTCTGCCAACCCTACACACCCTCATTCTACACACAAGCACTTGCTACGCTCTCGCGCGAAAGCTTCTGGCGAACAACCTAAAGAACTGCCATCCAGCAACAAGACTTCGGGGAAACATCATAAGAAAGACACTACAACGGGTTCCTGCTCGAGTTCCAGGTAGTTAATCGGAGATACATATATATATATATATATATTTTTTTTTTTTCACACTCAGAGCTTGACTACAAGATCTTATGTAATCGGTTAAAAAATTATAATGTCTGGCATCGTTACAGACATCGCTCCTCATCGCGCGTGAGGAAGCCAGTGGTGGAGAGCGGTTCCGGTGGATTGGGTAGTGTAATGTCAGGCAATGACTCCATCAGCGCTACTTCAGTGTCATCCTCCATTCCGAGCAGTCAGTTAGTCTCGACCACAGGTGAGGAGGAGTCGGCATCAACTGCGACATCTGCCACAGGTTAAATGCCATTGATGTCTAAGCTTAATAAATAATAAATAAGCTTGATTAAATTTTATCGTGCGATGTCAGACCGCGTCATTTAAAATGTCGATTTTCTATTTGCATGCAAAGCTAGTGGAGGACCATCTGGAATGTCAGGAACGACCGGTGACAGCGAGAGCGACGATGGAGAAGTTGGACGATTGCAGGCTTTGTTGGAGGCCAGAGGTCTACCGCCTCACGTGTTTGGCGCACTAGGACCGCGGATGCAACACTTACTTAACAGAAGCATGGGCGCAAGTTCTGGTATGAAAATAATTAATAGACTTTCTGTCGGTGTATTGTAATTTAATCGGAGCAGTTCATTATTCGCGTTACTTGTGACAACCTACAAGTAATTTTTAATTGTACAACGCATCGCTATCTATACTTGCCGAAATATTACTTATTCGATGTACTGATCTTTAAATTAACAATTTGCAGCTGCCAAGGCGCAACAGCTATTAGCTGGTTTACAAGCTGTTGAAGATGAAGGAGAGCAATTGCAGGCAGTTATGAACATGGGAGAGATTCTTGTAATGGGAAACGAAGATACTCTGACTGGTTTCCCCGTCAAGCAAGTGGTTGCAGCTTTAATTAATTTATTGGGGATTGAGCATAATTTTGCAATAATGACCCACGCGTGTCGAGCTCTTACGTATATGATGGAAGCGCTGCCACGGTCGTCCACCGTTGTGGTGGACGCAGTGCCGGTGTTCCTGCAAAAGCTCGAATCGATCGAGTGCATGGACGTAGCTGAACAGTGTTTGACAGCATTAGCCATGTTGTCACGCAGGCACAGCAAAACAATTTTACATGCGGTATGTACCCACATTCCGTCTAACTTGCATACAATGTGCAATTGCATTTTTTTTGTCTTATTTTACTCATATGGGTTCCCCACATTGATCGACCCAGCTCATAATTTTTCTATAATTTGTTGTAAGATTATCAAAAGATCTATATTGTTTTTAGACATTTTGTTTTATGTTAGTATCTCTAAATGAAATAATGATTTTTTATCAAGAGACACGGTAGTGTCTCGCGCCAAGTACACGCGAAGCGAGACCGCATCGTGACTCTTACGCGAGTTGAGATATAATTTTACGCACGAGTTGCGAGTATCCGAGATTTTGAGATATAATTTTACTCCACTTTAATATCCTAATATTTTAAAAATTATTATTCAATTATTTAGAAAAATAGAAATAATAAATGTTATCTTTTATTTATTATCTTATGTCTCTAAAGTCGAAAGTTACTATAAGGGTGGTACTCACTAGCGAAAACGAACGCCGAACGAACAGCGAATCGTGTATTTGTATCTCATTCGTGCTAAGCACACATGGTATACAAATGCACGATTCGCTGTTCGTTCGGCGTTCGTTTTCGCTAGTGAGTACCCACCATAAGATATAAGATTTATTTTGGAATAACTTTGCAAGTAATGAAAGTCAATATATGGTTTTTAAATTGATGTCATATAAAAGAATAGGAAAAATGTTCTACCTAATTTGAACATATCTTTGTCATATCTTAATGACAAAGCTATTTTAAATGGTCAAATTAAGTAGAACATTTTCCCTATTGTTTTATATGACACCAATTTTAGAACCATATGACTTTTATTTGCAATTAATGTGAATTTTAATCATAATGTTATCTTTTTATTTTCAGGGTGGAGTATCAGCTTGTTTAAAGTTTGTTGATTTTTTCAACATCACAGCACAACGTGCAGCGTTAACAATTACCGCAAACTGCTGTCAAAATCTTCATCCTGATGATTTCCACTTAGTAGTGGAGAGTCTGGCGTTATTAACGAGCAGGTTGACGAATCAAGATAAGAAGAGCGTCGAATGTGTGTGTCAAGCATTCAGTCGATTAGTTGACAGTTTCCAACATGATCCTGTGATGCTGCATAAAATTATCAATGCCGAGCTCTTACAGAATCTGCAACAGCTGGTACGTGCGATTCCATCGATTAAATATTTATTGTTAGAATGATTTTTATTCTCGTGCCGTTTATATATCCGCATTTTTGTGTTACAGCTTATGATTACGCCGCCGGTTAACAGCACTAACAATTTCATAACTGTATTACGAATGCTCTCTGTGATATCGAATCGCTGTCCTGACTTGGCGCAATTGTTGCTGCAACAAAATATAGCTTTCACGTTAAGTTATCTCTTAACCGGATCTCTGGATGTCAAAACGGAAGATGTGGAATTGGTGCCGCGTACACCGCAGGAATGGTTTGAAATTACGTGTTTAATTGAGGAGCTTATGCCTCCGTTACCAACAGATGGGATATTCAGTGTAAATAGCTTGCTCGAAAGGACCAGCAATCAACAGGAGACTGTCCAGTGGGAATGGCGCGATGAAAGACAATGTTCCCATCCGTTCAGTACTATAGATTCTAGAATTATTGAGGTAATCCCGTAGCATCGGAATTCCGATCAACGAACGACCACGAGAAATTAAATCGTTAAACGCATGTTTTAGATGGCGTTTCAAAATGGCGAAGATGAGATATGCCTTACCTCTTTAGGACGAACTTACACTATAGATCTGACTGTGATGAAACAAATTAACGAGGATATAGGAATGGCAAGGAGTATATTTCGGAGAGTGAACGCCAATCCCACTGAGGGGAAGAGTCCAACTTGCTCATCTAGGTACAAATTACATTTGGGATTTTCGAAGGCTGTAAAAAAAACTACTTTGTCGTTAATGCAGTTTTTACGTTATTGATTACAGTATGGATGTTGTGCCTCCGGTAATTGAAACGAACGAATGGCTAGTGTCTTTTATTCGAACTTTATTTTCTGTACTGTATGAAGTGTATAGTAGCTCAGCTGGGCCCGCCGTAAAGTGCAAATGCCTCCGAGCTCTTCTTCGTATGGTATATTATGCTTCAACTGATTTACTTAAGGTGAGATAAGATATTAAACGACAGTATTGCTCGCGCGATATACTTTATACATGAATTTTTTTTCACATGTAGGATGTTCTAAAGAATCAAGTGGTTTCGTCACATATAGCCGGTATGTTAGCGTCGCAAGATTTACGTATAGTTATCGGAGCTCTTCAAATGGCGAGTATCCTGATGAAGAGATTGCCACAAGTGTTTGGGGTTCATTTTCATCGCGAGGGCGTACTGCATCAAGTTCGTCAATTAGCAGATCCCGAAGTACCTCTCGGTGTTTCACCACCTAAGTGCCCTTCTGGTAAATCATGCTAATTCTATTCTCATCTCCGTTGTCTTTCGTTGTTCTTCCAGTGTGTTCCAATACGATCCAATACAATATTTACATGACTTCGTTGCCGCACATGTGATATATACTATATCATACGACATTTTACGTTGCATTTAGGTACATCATTACCAAGCCCACAGCCAGGTCCGTCTAATACACCACTTTCTTCCACCACAATGTTGTCTTCTAGTAGTGCCACATCTCCGGTTGTCTCTCCATCATCGAACGGCAACATATTGTTCGGCACAATCGCGTCGTCATGCCAGTATAAACCAAATATCAGTGCTTCGCTGGAGCCACACAGAACGGAGTTAAACAACAGCGTAGAGGAAACGAGCGCATCGCAAAGTGCTCACCTGTTAGTATGAGATATCCATCGATATGCTTACAATGTTTCAAGTAATCATTTATGGCATCGCACTTATAAATTGTGTCTTTCTCTATTTATTAGAAGAATCGGTGATGTGCTGAAGAAGAAACGACAGAACAAGAAGGGTCGTTTCTCGAGATTGGGAGGTGCTACCACGCCACAGCAAACGCAACAGCCGGAGTCTTTGTTCACCGGTTTTGCCCCTAAGAACAATCGATTCTTGGGGAATCTCAACCCGGCCAAATGGGGCCGAAAATCATCCTCGTCCAGTACTAGCAACGACAAGAGAGATTCGAGTTCGTCTACGAATCTGTCGAAACCACCGAGTAATCCGAGCTTAACTGGCGGGAATCGGGATAAGGCAAAGGCATGGGTGCGCGAGCAAGCTGCCCAATTCCTAGCGAGATATCAGGACGACGCACCTTGCTCGCATCCCGCCCTAACGGTTCTCGCTCGACTGACAGCTGCGATACAGCGATTGCAATCAAACGTAAGCACATTACATAAACATATATATCGTATAAATAAAAACCGTTAAACATCGGGAATTTTATGAAGACTAGACACTACAGACGCGCGCTTCGCGCGCGCTATTTAGCTTTAACATTATCCTATTACTATTACACTATTAACTCATGATACACACAACTGTCAAAATATACAATGACAGCTGCAAATGAAGTAATAACTCGAAGTAATAACTCGCACACAACGCATCGAGATAACCAATCGGCATCGCGGAAAAGAGGCTTCAATTTTTCGATACAAACGAAATTCACTCAGTTAACACGCCTTTTTTAAAATAGGATAGGATAAATAAAAACCGTTAAACATCGGGAATTTTATGAAGATATCTATCTTACGTTTTTATTATTAGATAGCTTTATGTATGTATATCAATATGCATCCGTGCGAAGCACAAGTGATGGAATTGGTCATATACATATATGTTACACTATTTAATCTGCAGATCTTTACAATTCACACTTACATTTGCAGGAATTGGACGAAATGTTGTCAGCACTAACGGAATTACGGGACATAGTTCTCGAAAGCGATATATCGCCGTTTGAGATGAATTACAGTGGCCTTATCAAGGCTCTGTTGAACTACCTCACTACCACGGATGCACCGGGCAATCGCTACGACCGTCTTCGTATGTTTTGGAAATTGTTTGCGGAGTCTACCGTAAGTAGAACTGATCTTTTTTTGCTTTTGTCTTAATGTGCACGTGTACATAATCCTTGTGATGCTACTATATCCAGATGCAACAGAATAACGATATCATGGAGCTTAATCCCGGAGCGTTTGGTGCTTTAGTGACGAAATTGAACAGCTGCGTTGCACAGCTGGAACAATTCCCAGTGAAAGTTCACGATTTACCCGCAGGTTCTGGCGCCGGTCGCGGCGGCACCAGTGCTCTCAAATTTTTCAACACACATCAACTTAAAGTAATTGACTGCGCACATCTAAAATAAGCAAAATGTACTTAACTCACGAGAGAAGACAATTGATATAAACGCAAATGTTTCGTTGAATTGTGCAGTGTAATCTTCAACGCCATCCGGACTGTAATAATCTGAAACAGTGGAAGGGCGGTACTGTAAAAATAGATCCGCTTGCATTAGTACAGGCGATTGAACGTTATTTGATGGTACGTGGATATGGCAGAATACGCGACGCTGACTCGATGGTCAGTGATGACGACAATAGCGAGGATGACATTGATGATACTTTGGTGTGTACTTCTTCCACCCGAGTGTCTATCTTCAGATAGGAGAAAACTGATCAAATCGGCGCAAGCCATTATTTTTGCCTTACTCTTTCCTTTTCAGGCGGCAGTCGTGATAAGCCAAGGACCACCGAAACATAAGCTTCAGTTTTTAATCGGTGACGTGGTCCTACCTTTTAACATGACGGTTTATCAAGCTGTCAGGCAGTTTGGATGCTCCGGAGTGGATCACTCTGAGGCAGAAGCTGATAGTGAACCGCCACTTGGGCACGACGCGGTATGGGTACAAACCCACACGATATACTACAGGTATTTTCAGATATCCTGAAACACAAGCGCAATTCCTTTTCTTCCTTTTTTCTCTCATCTTTCAAAGTTCCAATCTGATAAATGTTTGATAAATGTCTTTATTCTCATTTTTTTTGAATGCAGACCTGTACCAGAAGAGGACGCCGCAACTTCTACAAAATCAGGATCGAGTTTACAGGGTAATAGCAGGAAGGGCAAGGGAAAAAGTACAAAGATTAGTTCGAAGAGGAAAGAAGATAGTATGTGGCTGGAAGGCACGGTTCCGCCTCAACACTGTCCCCTCGCGCCATATCTATCTCCCACGTTACCACCCACGGTAACCATTACGGACGCCTCTCTCGACGGATTGTGCCTGCTACGGCTCTTACACGCTCTCAATCGCCATTGGGGCATACTGTTCCCTCATCTGAAAAGCATGAGCCTGCTGTCGCCTCAGGATTTCATCAATAACAAGATCGCCGCGAAAGCCAGCAGACAACTGCAGGATCCGCTGGTGATTATGACTGGAAACTTACCGTCTTGGTTACAACAGATAGCGTCCGTCTGGTTAGTAAAGCGGATAGATCGCGATCGTTGGTTTACCTAATTTTCGCATAATTCAGAATTTGTAATAATTGAACTTTTTTTCAATTTTTAGTCCTTTTCTTTTTCCGTTCGAGACGAGGCAGCTCTTGTTGTACGCGACGTCGTTCGATCGAGATAGAGCGCTGCAACGTCTCTTGGACTCCGCGCCGGAACTCTCGGGATCGGACAGCCAGGAGCGCGTTACTCCACGCTTAGAACGAAGGAAGAGAACTATCTCGCGGACGGATATTCTTAAGCAAGCGGAGCAAGTTATTCAAGACTTAGCCTCTAACAAGGCCTTACTTGAAGTGCAATACGTCAACGAGGTTAGTCGGTTTTTGTACGCATATGCCTCTCAGACTGTTATTGCAAGTTTCTAACGTGGTATTCGTATTATAGGTCGGTACTGGCCTCGGTCCAACTTTGGAATTCTACGCTCTAGTCTCTAAGGAACTGCAACGCGCTGACTTAGACTTGTGGCACGGCAGTTCGAATCCTACCGAAAACGGATACGTTAATTCCTCGCACGGGCTCTTCCCGACGCCAATCCCATGGAACACTAAAGTATCACATTTAGCAAAATTGAAGACCAAGTTCAAATTCCTTGGGAAATTCATGGCGAAAGCGATATACGACTCCAGAATGGTAAAAATTGGATTTCTCGTTCGCAAAATCTTTTCACGTCTCTCCTCGATCGCGCCCTTGACGCGTAAAAATCGTTTGTTTTTCAGTTGGATTTGCCATTTAGTTTAACTTTTTACCGCTGGTTACTGGGAGAGGAGCATACTCTCACGTTAGCGGACTTGGCATACATATGTCCCGATGTATATCGCACTCTCAGCAAACTCCAAGAAGTCGTGAGGAAGAAAGACGTTATGGAGAAGGATCAGACACTGCGGCCGCACGAAAAGTCGCAATTAATAGAGGCTCTTGATTTAGATACGTGCCCGATTTCAGACCTGGGTCTTGTGTTTGAGTTGCCTGGCTATGAGAATATCGAATTGAGGAAGGGCGGCAGCGAGATATCCGTTACTATTCACAATCTGGATCAATATATTAAGGTAAATACATCGCTTAACACTTCCCTTCGCCGATGGTGTCTAAAGGATCACGGTGGTCACGTAATTTTTGTAAAATTTCAGTTAGTGGTACGCTGGTTCTTGTATGAAGGAGTATTCAGGCAAATGGAGGCTTTCCGGGAAGGTTTTGAGTCGGTATTTCCTCCGTCTCAACTGAGACTATTCTTCCCGGAGGAGTTGGAAGCAGTATTCTGCGGCCACGCACAAACTGGCGGACAGTGGGACGTAAAGACTCTTGCCGAATGTTGTAGAACCGATCATGGTTACACGCCGGACTCACGGGCCATACGTTTCCTGTTCGAGGTCATGGCCAAGTACAACAGCGAGGAACAGCGACAGTTCGTTCAGTTCGTCACTGGTTCACCGCGTTTGCCCGTTGGAGGTAAATACTTGGTTTCATTTTTTACTTATATTGTCGTAAATGAAGGAAGCCGATGACGAAGTACGTTCTTGTAATTTGCAGGTTTTAAAAGCTTAACGCCTCCGTTAACAATAGTGCGCAAAACTTTCGATCCATCTATGAAGACAGATGATTTTCTACCATCGGTAATGACTTGCGTTAACTACCTAAAACTGCCTGATTATACCACTTTGGAAATAATGCGGGAAAAGTTGCGGATAGCCGCGCAAGAGGGTCAACATTCGTTCCATCTCTCCTAGAAACGGGTGGAAGATCGGCGCCTCGTTTTCTCCTTTATTCTCACATTATCCATACCGCAAATTATCCAAACTTCGTTTAAGATCTACCTGAAATTACATACGTTGCCAGTGAGCAAATTCAACATACGACAATGGTTTTTACCCCTTACGTGAATTCTTTTGAAGATACTTTTCGTTTCTTGAAAAAATTCGTCGGAGTAACACTTATTTCTTTTGGTGTTTAAATCTTTGCAATTTGGATTGTGATATACTTTGATCAGGAAGAAAAGTGCAAAGTTGCATAATTAACCGAACCGCGAGTTTACGCTCTCGCGAAGCTACAAACCGAGTGACTTGCGAGCGACTTCGTTTTAGGGAAAAGAAACTTTCTTCAGTGTGTTACAATAAAAAAAAGAAGAAAAAGAGATTGTAAATATAGTTTAATATACGCAAGTCGATATATATGATAGTACCGAGAAAAATATTGCTATAAAAAAAACACTATACTAACTGAATATAACAGCCCGAGAGCGAGAGAGAAAGTGAGAGGAGGAGGACATTTACTAGGCATAAGTAAATTTTATATCAGTGGTGCGTTAAAAAGCATCGCCATACGTCGCCAATCTCCCGCGTCTTACGACCGCGGAAGAAAATTAAAATTTACGAGCTAAAATCAGCAAGGATACGCGCACGCCCGCGACGAAGGCGCGCGAGCGCGTGTCTTGTTGGAAACAACGCCATTTCCGAACACATCCCCCACACCCATAATCGTGTCTCTCGCTGCTATTCTCTATTTTGTAATCGATCTCTTCGTGTCCGCCGTTTTTTTGAGTTCCAACGACCGAGAGCGCAATGTGCGAGTCCCGTTGCGCAACACCTCTACGTTTAAGTTCAATCAATGTGTAACGTTCATTAATATTATTTGATATTTTTATTCTAAGTGAATTAGCCCCGATCGTTATTTCATTTAGCTGCGTAAGAGTGCAATCGGAATCGCCAGGATCGCCACGACGCGCGCGTAAATCGAAGGGAAATTCTGATATTCATTTACTTACAAGCAAACTCGTCATATTTAGAGGGAAAAAAAAGAAAAAAATTGTAAGAGAACTTGTATGATACAAAAATAGAATGGATATAAAGTAAGTGAAGCTGGTGTATCAAATGGAAATACAAGATGTATTACGTTACTTTCTTATGTCACCGCAGAAAATGCGGTGAGTATATGCGAAAATTGTGCGAGAGAGTGTGTGAAGACGAATTAATCTACATGCCAGAACCTGTTTGATTTGAATTCTACGTTCTCAAGTTTTGCGTAAAATGTATATCGCGCACACAAGCGGTTTACTCGATTTTGTTGTAAACTTCAAAACAATTAACCTAGGATTCGAGAGTCGCGCACTCTTTATTAGCGGAAGTTGTAATTTACTTTGTTAAAGCATTTTCTTCTTTTTTTTTTTTTTAAAGATACACTACGCTGACACGTCGATGTACTTTACATTACCATGATTACATTTCCTAGGCGTGTAAAATAATTAATTTTTTTATTCCGTTTTTTCACTTTGTGTGACGACGAATTACGAGTGATATAATGTGTAGAGGAGGAATCGAGGAACGCAGGGCAGAAAGGATATGTGCATCATCGTAAAATGTGTAATGATTTCAGGACACACGATTCAAACCCATGTCATTAATATTACAAACAAAAGATATATTTATATCGATTCAGTAGTATAAACGAATTTTACATTATTCACATCGAAAGATGGTTTTTTTGTTTTTTTTCTCTTCGGAAGCCTTCAATAAACATAGGTATCATAAATCTGTTCGCCAAAAGAATGTACCTCTCAAAACACAACGGGCGAAACGTAAGCATCGGGAATCGCATAAGACACTGTTATTTTCTAAGAAACATTTAAAGTCCATTCAAATAACAGTGAAATTATATTTTTTATTTACTTTTACCTCTATTACCTTCTGAAAATAAAATCAATCTATAATCATCGAGTGCACCCATTGATGTTCACGTTTAAAAATTATTTTATTTGCATTTTTTAAACACTTCTTTTTCATCCTTTTCTTTTATAAATATTCACCATTCCATTATTAATGCTATCAAATATTGCTTCCTTCTTATTTTGCGCATTGTGTTGTTGGGTTTATCTCTTGCTCCTGTACGAAAACGTCTTTTTTTAAAAGTAATATTTACAAGAACATACTGCACCACGCCAGTATAAAACAAAATCCTCCGATCGGCGTCGTCGTACTGAACCGTCTATTATTGGTAAATGCAGTGTAGTAACAACTACCGCAAAACAACATGATCCCAGTCAGCATGAACGTAGCAGCCTGCAACACACGTGAAATTATCACGCAATCCTCCATACACGATACAACTACCAACCATTGTGAATTGTCGGTGACGTTTCAACTTACCACGGCTGGGAATTTGCACAACGGTAATCCAAGCAGGGCCAAGGTGTGAATAAAATGGTATCGATTCGCCGTTTCGAAGATACGACGTTGTTCCTGCCCTATCTCGTCTTTGGAGTAATGCCCTGCGGAGTGGAGCATCGGATCAATCGCGAGTCTCGCATTCATACAGAATTGAGACGATACAGATGCGATTGTATCGAGTAATTCACTTACGGTGAGATCCGATAGCGCCAAGGATTACGGCCGCTGCCCCGCTGAGAGCCGCAAGCCTCACGTACGGACCGCTGGCAGCGGCTAATTTCCACAAGGGTACCGGCGCTGTCATTTTCACTTCAACTCTCGGTTTTACTCCCAAATAGCTTGTTGCCTGACAGGGATTGTTTCACATTATTAGTTGTCGTGAAAATTAAAATTATGTTTTGTGCAGACGGCATTAAGACTCTCTCTGGTAAATCTGAAGAATAGTGGCCTCCTCACCGATTTCGTTCAACTTGGGCTTAATCGACGCGTTTTTACACAAAACGACCGAATCTGGCAGAAAAAAGTGTCGCTCTGCCCCGCGAAGCGAGATATTAACGGTTAAAGTTGACAGGAATCAGGTTATGATTCCTGTCATACCGACGAGATGCAGCGACTACGACCTGTACGACCATGCCCTGCGGCCACACGCGCATGCAAGAGGTCACGTGACAACTGTTTGGTTGGTAAGTCAGAAGTGTAATATAATTCGAAATGATATTCTTTCGGCGTATAGATTAGTGACGCTTTAAAAGTATTTAAGTGTTTAAAGCACGTCAACTAACCTATGTAGGTTAGTGACGCGCTTTAAAAGTATTTAACTGCAGTTTAATGATTTTCATTAAAGCAGCTAGCCCTAAAAACTCGACTTTAAGTCGACTTGAAGTCGACTTCTACCGAAACTGACTGGCAGAAAAGTCGACTTTCGTCTTTCGTCCTTAAAAAAGTCGACTTCTCGGCCAAGTCATAGTTTCGGTAGAAGTCGACTTCCCGTCATGACGAAAAGTTGACTTTCCGCCAACTTTTAAAGTCGATAAAATAAACCGCTGCGTACGTCTGGAGGTCGGTTGTGTATCTTGAAACGAGGTAAAAATGACAAAAGTTAACAGATTTTATTAGATTTTAATAAATAAAATCGTAGATACGCTAATGAATCACTTTTGTAAATTTTACCTCATTATTTCAAGATACACAATCGACTCCTTGCTGGAGGGCTAAAACTGAGATGCATTTCGATTTTTTTTCATATATAAAATAATTTAATTATCTAAAAAACTGTATAATTACAATCCTAATGTTTTATTCTTAATTACAAAGGCGGCCATAACTGTGCCACTTCTGCGTGCGCAGATTCCGGCAGCCACTTCTGGGTAAGCTGACAACAGAACTAAAATTATAAATATATAATATCCACAGATTTTTATACTAGATCACTAACATCTATAGACGCACTGCCGAAAAGTTGATGCGAGTGCAAGTGTTAGTGAAGAGTGCGCGGCGGCCATATATTGATTTTAGTAAGATATGCTATACTACAGATTCTATACAAGTAGTTTTATACAAGATTTCTATACAATAGAAGTACAATAGTTTAATATTACAGGAGTAGTGGTTCGATTTCGGCATCCAAGTACGCTACACGTCGATGGCATTACTTACAAACTTATTGATAACATGTAGTACCAATATTTAACACAAAAACATTTGCCTGCTTTGTTATGTACTGTAATAACGAATGCAGATAAACGCACATCATGAGCAACTGAACACCCGATAGTGACTTATTGTTAATTCAATATATGGCCGCCGCGCACTCTTCACTAACACTTGCACTCGCATCAACTTTTCGGCAGTGCGTCTATAGATGTTAGTGATCTAGTATAAAAGTCTGTGGATATTATATATTTATAATTTTAGTTCTGTTGTCAGCTTACCCAGAAGTGGCTGCCGGAATCCGCGCACGCAGAAGTGGCACAGTTATGGCCGCCTTTGTAATTAAGAATAAAACATTAGGATTGTAATTATACAGTTTTTTAGATAATTAAATTATTTTATATATGAAAAAAAATCGAAATGCATCTCAGTTTTAGCCCTCCAGCAAGGAGTCGATTGTGTATCTTGAAATAATGAGGTAAAAATTACAAAAGTGATTCATTAGCGTATCTACGATTTTATTTATTAAAATCTAATAAAATCTGTTAACTATTGTCATTTTTACCTCGTTTCAAGATACACAACCGACCTCCAGACGTACGCAGTGGTTTATTTTATCGACTTTAAAAGTTGGCGGGAAGTCAACTTTTCGTCATGACGGGAAGTCGACTTCTACCGAAACTATGACTTGGCAGAGAAGTCGACTTTTTTAAGGACGAAAGTCGACTTGAAGTCGACTTGAAGTCGGTGAATGTCTCAAAAAGCGCCGACTAAAAGTCGACTTTCCGTCATGACGGGAAGTTGACTTTTCGTCATGACGGGAAGTCGACTTTTAGTTGGCGCTTTTTGAGACATTCACCGACTTAAAGTCGACTTCAAGTCGACTTTCGTCCTTAAAAAAGTCGACTTCTCTGCCAGTCAGTTTCGGTAGAAGTCGATTTCAAGTCGACTTAAAGTCGAGTTTTTGCTCTTAGGGCTGCATTATAGAAGTTGTGATTTTCGTTTAAAGCAGGGCACACACACACACGTGTGTATGTCCTGCTTTATGGGTTGTGTACACGATACTAGAAATCGGTCCGAGTTTCGGTTATAAGCCAATCAACTTGCAGCTCTTACAGAAAAGCAGCAGTTTCATTGGCTTATAACCGAAACTCGGACGGATTTCTAGTATCGTGGACACAAGGCCTTATAGAAGTTGTGATTTTCGTTTAAAAGCAGGGCACACACACACACACACACGTGTGTATATCCTGCTTTATAGAAGTTGTGATTTTCGTTTAAAGCAGGGCACACACAACCGAAAATAAGTTGGCGCTGGAAGTCCGTATTTTTTAATGCTCTATAGCTCAAACGATTGCTCCTTGATTGCTCCCTCAGAATCCACGATTGCTCCCCTTTTAAAATTAATATTTGCGGAGATATTTAATAAAAACGAAAAATTTTTTATTTTGATTGAAAAACATATTTATAATAACCCTATGCAACTCAAACCGGTCTAGAACGATTGCTCCTTCATTGCTCTTTATTGCTCCATCATTATTTTAATGATTTATTGCATATTTTATTAAAAAATTAACAAATTAATCATTTCACAAGTGACGCCGCCGCCACCTATCGGCCGCCTATTGTAACTACATGGTTCGGCAGCCAACGGCGGAAGATTCAAACGTAATGCAACAGCTCTATCGTTTACAATTACATCTCAAAGAGTTTAAAACGATTGCTCCTTAATTGCTACGCGTTGCTCCTTCATTACTTTAACGATTCAATGCATTTTTATTAAAAAATTAACGAATTGATCATTTTACAAGTGACGCCTGTAGTTCTATGCAAGTACATCCAACCTAAAACGATTGCTCCTTCATTGTTACGCATTGCTCCTTCATTCCCTTAATGATTTATTGCATTTTAATCAAAAAATTTGCAAATTGATCGTTTCACTGTAGGGTTGTGCGCAGCGGAAGGTTAATAACGAGACGAGATATAACTTAACAATTACTATTTAATATTAATCTCAATCTCTGTACAGTTGGGAATGTTCTCGTATTACGTGTCGCGACTTGTATATCGGGAGGAGACTGAAGTTCGTGACCGCGCGCGGCAGATGGACGATAGACGCATTCTGAGATCCGGATTCTCGTACAATCCATCGGAAGTTTCTGGAAGAAACATGAACGTGATGCATTCACCACGGAAGAACAAAACAAACGAGCATGATGAGGGCAACGGACAGCGCAATACCAGCCTCATCGAATTCGGAAACGACGGCCATGCCAGCGAGAACGCAAAGAAGAGCCAGCAAAACGACCAAAATGGCGACGCCCCCAAAGAAAAGAACATCGCGGAAGATACAGCATCGAGGACGACAACATCACAAATACCACCCGAGTTGCTATACCAATACATGCAACCGCCAATGATATATGCAGACAATCCAATGTATCGAAGATATGGCGATTACAAGATTAATCTACGCAAATTTAAAGCCGGTACCAATGTGCGAGCATGGTTCGAAATTGCAGAAAATGAATTTCGCGATCGTAATACATCGGAAGCAGAGAAATTCACGGCGTTAGTATCCAGCCTAGATGATGAAGTCTACGAAAGTATGAGCAGTACGATCGTCGGAATTCCCCGTGAGAATCGCTATCAAACGCTCAAATCGCTGCTGATCGAACATTATTCCTTGACGCGAGGACAAGAATTACGGAAGCTACTATCCGGTCTGTCAATCCAAGGCAAGAAACCGTCAAGACTGCTCGCGGAAATGAGATCGCTAGCCGGTTCCGGAAGAATCGACGACGAAGATTTAAAAACGCTCTTTCTGGAGTATCTCCCCAACGATGTGCGTATGACATTACAAGTAGTGCCGGGGGACCTTAACGCGTTAGCAACCGTCGCAGATAAAATCATGGAACATCGACCGACAGTCGATAACCGCGAACTCGTGGCGATAAAGAAAACGGACGGAATCAACGAAACTGCTGCAGTCGTTAAAGCAGAGACCGAGCCTACGATCGCAGAACTGATTAAACAAGTGAGTGAATTAGTGACTCGCCGCAAGCCAACACCGCGTTCGCGTTCGCGCACGCGCCCAAATTCACGCTCCAGGGATTCGTCACGTAGACGATCGCGCGGATCTAAGATTTGTTTCTATCACGTTCGGTTCGGACAAAAAGCAAGAAAGTGTACGGACCCATGTGATTGGCCAAAAGATAAAGCCGACCAGCAAACGACGGGAAACTAAATCCGCCGTCGTTGATATCGGCGACAACGGACGGCACCAACTCATCTCGCCGACTTTTTGTCACGGATAAGCTATCCGGACTTCGTTTCCTGGTAGATACAGGAGCGGATGTCTCGGTCGTTCCACCACGTCCTTCGGACCCAGTCAACCATGTTCAAGGCACACTCTACGCCGCAAATGGTACACACATCAAGACATTCGGCGAACGTGCAATGATGCTAGATTTCGGACTCCGTCGACCAATTCGTTGTGTCTGTCTTATCGCTCAAGTGCCATACGCAATTATGGGAGCCGACGTTCTATATAAACATAACCTTACTCTGAATCTTCGCTCGAAAATACTGAAAGACGCGGAAACAGGATTGATTAACGGTCAAAGCAACCATAGATAGAGCACCATTACAAGGAGTATCCAGCTTCGACAAAACTGCTCCTATGACCGACATCTTCACCGAATTTTCGGAAATTACGAAGCCATCCGCCGTCATCACGAAACCATGCCATGCCGTTAAGCATCACATAGAAACGTCTGGACAGCCAGTATTTGAGCAACCACGACGTCTTCATCCGGATAAACTCAAAGCGGCAAAGGCTGAATTTCAATTCATGCTAGATTTAGGCTACTGTCGACCATCAAAAAGCCAATGAGCCAGTCCTCTTCACATGGTCAAGAAAAAAAATGGCAGCTGGCGCCCGTGCGGCGATTATCGTCAGTTGAACGCACAAACACTACCCGACAGATACTCCATTGCGCACGTTCAAAATTTTTCATCAATTCTACATGGAAAGACGATCTTTTCAACCATTGATCTAACCAGGGCTTATCACCAAATACCAGTAGCTGACGAAGACATTCCTAAAACAGCCGTCACTACGCCTTTCGGACTGTACGAATTTCTGGTAATGCCTTTTGGTCTTAAAAACGCAGCCCAGACTTTTCAACGATTTATTAACCAAGTTGTGGCAGGACTCGAATTTGTTTTTGCTTACATCGATGATCTTCTCATCGCTTCTTCATCTCACGAAGAACATAAGCAACACTTAAAGATTATTTTCAGTCGACTGAGGGATCACGGACTTCAAATCAACGTTGACAAATGTGTGTTTGGAGCAGAAGCAGTAGACTTCTTGGGTTATAGGATCTCCAGCAAAGGATCTGCGCCATTACCAGACAAAGTCAGAAGCGTAATTGATTTTAAACGACCCGAGACGGTGCAAGAACTCCGCAGATTTCTAGGAGCCGTTAATTTTTATCATCGTTGTAATCCGAACGCCGCAGCTACGCAAGCTCCGTTGAACAAGTACCTCAAAGACTCAAAAAAGAACGACAAACGACTAATAGAATGGACTGCAGAGGCTATCGAAGCTTTTGATAAAGTGAAGCAAGATCTGGCTAATGCAACACAACTAGCGCATCCAGCGTCGAACGCCAAAATGCGAATTACAACAGATGCTTCAGGAATCGCCGTGGGAGCAGTGCTAGAACAATCGACAGATAACATCAACTGGCAACCCCTGGGATTTTTCTCAGAGAAGTTCACACCAGCTCAAACCAACTACAGTACTTATGACAGAGAGCTGACAGCGATCTACCAGGCAATCAAGTTTTACAGGCCTTGGATCGAAGGATGTGCAGACATCGAAATCAGAACGGATCACAAGCCACTGACGTATGCATTCCTGCAAAAATCAGACAAGACTTCTCCCAGACAACTCCGACAGCTCAATTTGATAGGACAATTTACGACAAAAATCACCTATATCCAAGGACAGCAGAATACAGTAGCTGATACACTCTCCAGAGTAGATGCACTACGACTTCCATCGATCATCAATTTCGAAGATTTGTCCAAAGCTCAACTTGAAGACAAAGAACTGACCACACTACTCAGAGACAATCAAACATCTTTGAAATTTCAAAAACTTACATTCGGTCCAGATCATCAAGCACTGTATTGCGACGTTTCAGCGCACGACATCCGTCCCTTCGTACCGCAAGCGTTTCGACGTCAAGTTTTCGACGCATTTCACAACTTAAATCACCCTAGTGGTAAAATTACTACAAAGATTATCGGACAACGTTATGTCTGGCCATCAATGAGAAAGGATATCAGAGATTGGGCCAAGACCTGCATACAATGTCAACGCGCGAAAATAGGACGCCACGTAAATCTACAGCCAGAGACGTTCCCGCACACAGACTCACGTTTCGACCACGTGCATATCGATATAATCGGACCAATGACTCCCAGTGAAGGCAACATATATTGTCTCACAATGATAGACAGATTTTCAAGGTGGCCGGAAGCAATACCCATTCCAAACCACCAAGCAGAGACTGTAGCCAAAGCCTTTTTCACACATTGGATTTCTCGTTTCGGCACACCGAAGATAATAACCACCGACCAAGGATCCGAATTCGAGAGCAGATTATTCACAGCTTTAATTCAGCTAGTTGGAGGAAAAAAAATCCGCACGACAGCGTATCACCCAGCCTCAAACGGACTCATTGAACGCTGGCATCGTACACTGAAGACAGCTATCAAATGTCATGAAAACAGTAAGTGGACAGAGGTACTTCCTATCGTACTTCTCGGTCTCAGGACATGCTACAAAGAAGACATCAAAGCTTCACCAGCAGAATATTTGTACGGGACTACACTAAGAATACCCGGAGAATTTTTCACACACGAAGATGTGCCAAACGATCCAAACATCTTTCTTGAAGATTTTCGCATAAACATGCGAGCATTGAAGCCTACTCCAGCTGTACATCACGGTCGTAAGAAAACCTTTTGTTTCAAAGACCTATACTCATGCACTCACGTTTTTCTGCGACAGGAGGGCACAAGCAAAACTACTCTCGATAACCCATATTCAGGCCCACATCGCATTATCGAAAGAATCAACGATCGACTTTTTAAGGTTGATATTAACGGACAGCCAACCAACCTGTCTATTGAACGACTGAAACCCGCGCATCTCGCATCAACGGAGGTGGCGGAAGCAGAAAGACTCGAAGAGCAAGGACAACCGGAGCGAGCTACCAGTTCATCGAATTGTAGCCAGCCAACTACGAGTGCACTAACTCCAGCAAGCGGTCAAGGACAACCTGAGGGACTAAGGCAATATCCAGGAGCAAAGAAAAAAGTGCAATTCAAGCTACCAAAGAGACATTAACATTAATACTAACATTGTATTTATTCATTTTATTTTTCAACAGCAAATGCCTCACTCAGGGGGGAGTACTGTAGGGATATTGGCAACACTGAATCACACCTTTTACACTCACGCTACACTTCTAACACACAGTTGCTTATCTAGTAGTTAGTTACACACCGCCTTCTAGAGAACACGTTACGCGCCAAGTCTCCTCCCGATATACAAGTCGCGACACGTAATAAGGTAAATGTCCCTATGGCCGACACCTATAAGGCCGACCCAACAAAAAAATGGCGTTGTCAAGCGTGACGAAAATAAATTCGATAAAGAGTTTCATACTGGTGGATAGCTTCATCCATGCACTTTCCAAAAATCGTAGACTCAATCCATTCCGTCAAGTATTTTTCTAAGTAGAGAAGAATAAAGGCGCACTAGTGCATGCCCCCTCTACCGACCAGCTGTTCCCAATTCCGACCAGGCATGCCCCCATCACCGACCACCTTTTTTCAGAGCATACGAGGCGGAGGTTTCAAACAAAAAATAAACAAAAATGAACATAAATCAATGATAAACATAAAAAATACACATAAATCATGAAAATAGGTATTCTATTTTAATTTAATGATATCACACAATCAATATCAAAGAGATTATACTGACTTGAGAACGATAAAGAGAATTCATAGATGATCAGATATGTAAAAAATAAAGAATATACAGAAGAAGGTAAATATGCAGAATTTGGGCTTCCTCACCGATTTCGTTCAACTTAGGCTTAAACGACGCGTTTTTGCGTGAAACGACCGAATCTGGCAGAAAAAAGCGTCGCTCTGCCCCGCGACGCAAGATATTAATCGTTAAAGTTGAC
>JASTWP010001448.1:0-5000 GCA_030770255.1 Temnothorax ravouxi | reverse complement strand
GGCTTAAGCGCGGGCATACGGGGTATTCTTGAGAGAGTCCGCTGTGACGTGGTATATAAGATACCGAAAAAACTCAGTGCTGTCATCAGGAGGGGCAAGGATAGATTGGCGACTAACAGGGAAACTAATGTGGTTTACAAAATTGATTGTGAGAATTGCGACGCGTCTTACATTGGGCAGACGAAGAGACATCTCGAGACAAGAGTGAAAGAACATTTCAGCGATATTAAAAAACATGACAGCAATTTCTCTGTCGTAAGCAAGCACCGGATACAGAATGACCACAATTTTAAGTGGTCAGATCCGAAAATATTACACAAAGAACCTCACTTGAAAATGAGAGAAATCGCTGAAATGTTCTTTATAAAGAAAAATAAGAACACGATCAATTTAAAAAAAGATACCGAGAATTTAAATACGATATACGACAGTGTCATCATGTCAGTTTAACTGTTTATATTTCTACCTCGGGACACCTTGTTTCTTTCTTTGTCCGCTCAGTTTCCCAAGTACTCGCATACATGTAACATGTCGCAACGAAGAACTAGTCATACGCGAAATCCTATTATGAAATTCGTAAGTTTTTCTTGATTGTTGCTTTCTCTCCTCATATATCATTGTTGTTACAAATTAAGATTTGTCCACAGCTGACCTTTAGGGCCATGCGGGAACATGCTCGTGAACTCAGGAATCTGTACTAATTATGTGACGAGTCAATAGATGATAGGTATTGCTCAATATTTAATAACGTCGTTAACTTAATATTTGTCTCGATTGATTTATATTGTTTTTCTTTTTCGCTGTTCCTGTTTCAGTTCGCACTTGAAAAGGCCTCGAATATAGAGCCGAAAAACGTTGTGCATTCTTGTATATATTGCGCCAGTTAATCGAGAAATAAATTGAATTGCTGATTTTATTCACTGGCGGACGAAATTATTATCGATACTTAAAACAAAAGACGAATCATTTTCTCGAATACACATCAATTTTTTATTTTAATATTACGTAAATTTTATTTCTTTTAATTTTTTTAAAACAATTTTAAGAAAAACACATTCTACTTTTAAAATAAATTTACTACATTTAAAATTAATTTTTTTTAATTTTCTTGAGTAATAATCTATATAATATCTGTACTGTCAGTTTTCGTTATTGACGTTTAATTCCGCGGAAGCTTCAAGCCGAAGCGTGTCCTTGACAACGGGACTCTGAGAATTATTGATTTTTCGTTTTTCAGATTTAATTTGGAATTCGAACCAAAAGATCTCAGGAATCTGTCATTAATAGGAGATATGGTAAGTCAGGGATATAATAATGTATCCGTGATCTGTTGGTCTTCAGTATTTTTGGAACCGTTGTTCATAAAAGTAGATAAGCAAAATTAATATTTCAGTCTTCTTCGTACAATTTAAATTACTAATTTTTTATAATTGCTTGAAATTATTTTTTAAAATTCAAAATGCATAAATGTCTACAAAAGATCTCAGAAATTAATAGATGATTTTTTGCCTGTCAGATTTAATTTGGAATTCGAAAAGATCTCAGGAACCTGTCATTAATAGGAGATACGGTAAGTCAGGGATATAATAATGTATCCGTGATCTGTTAAAGTCTTCAGTATTTTTGGAACCGTTGTTCATAAAGCAAAATTAATATTTCAGTCTCCCTCTTAGATTATTATTTTGTACAATTTAGATTACTAATTTTTATAATTGTTTGAAATTATTCTTTAAAATTCAAAATGCATAAATGTCTACAAAAGATCTCAGGAATCTGCCATTAATAGATGATACGGTAAGTCAGGGATCCAATAATGTATCCGTGATCTGTTGAAGTTTTCTTGGAACCGTTGTTTATTGTAAAGGTAAATAAACAAAATTAAAATTTCAGTCTTTCTCTTATTGTCAAATTATTATTTCGTATAATTTAAATTATCTTTACTCTATCACTGCATGCAGAACTTATTGCCAAATATTTATTAATTATATAATAAACAAGGTTTAAAGACTCATATCCATGGCACTTGACAACATCCAATTTCAGAATTTCTTTCTCTGCAACGACTACACGCACGATCAAACAATAAATTTTCCACTAAATAAGTTTTACCCCAAGGGCAATAAGTTCATGGTGGAACCAACAGATAGGGCCTATTAGTTTAGCAGAAACCTCGCTGTCGCATATTAGGAGCCTTTCTCATAATAGGGGACTTTCCTTTATTATTATTTTACCAGCCATCAGAACCACTTAAACTATGGGAAACTTTTAAAAAAGATCTTTGTGAAGACATACTAAATAGGATACGTCATCAAAAATACGATTTTACTTTGCAATTTGATGAAAATATTTACAATGAAGGTTTGATTCAAATTGAAGATAAACTTTTAGAATTAAATGAAAAAAACTTGACTAAATTTGGTTTACCGTCAACAAATCGTTTAAATCATAATCTTTTTGAAGCAATACTGAAACAACCATATGACAGTAATCAGTTAAATGCACACTGAGGGAAAAATTTTGTTGAATCAACAAAACAAATTTGCTTGGCAACATACAATCATCCGGTTTTGTTAAATCAACAAAACAATTTTGTTGATTTTTCAATTTATTGATCCAATTATTTATTTTATTAAATTAAGTACACGTCTATTATTTGAACAAAATAAAATAATTAAATTTTGAAAATGGTTATACAATAGAAAACGGCCAAATTACGAGCTATTAATAGGTGTATATTTATTCAAACAACTTAACAACGAATGTGTTCGCAATATAATGGTATTATACAAAATCATTTTTTTAAAGTTAATGATCAATTTTGTTAACTCAATCAAATAATTTTATTGAATCAAGAACATTAACGTTTTTAAAAATAGTATATTTATTCAAAGAAATATATAGTTAATGTTATATTATGTATAATTGATAGTATAAAATATTTAGTTAAAAAGAACAAATCAATATAGTCCACAAACAAAATAGTTAAAAAGAACAAAACAAAAAAAAATATTTTGTACAAATATTTTGTTAAGCCAATCAAATCATCCGCTTGGCAACATACAATCATCCGGTTTTGTTAAATCAACAAAATTTTTTTGAAAAAAATAATTATTTTTCTCAGTGCATATATCAAAGAAAATTATCCTAAGTTAGTGCCGGATCAACGTCAAGCATTTAACAAAATACTAGATAGCGTCGAGCGCAAAATGAGGAAAAGATATTTTTCATAGACGCACCTGGAGGTACAGGAAAGACATTTCTCACTAACCTTATATTAGCTAAAGTTAGATCTTCTGGTAAAATGGCTTTAGCTGTTACTTCATCATGTATAGCAGCAACGTTACTAAGTGGTGGAAAAACGGTACATTCCACTTTTACATTACCCCTAAATGTATCTGTACAGCAAGAAACTGTTTGCTCAATACGTAAAAATGAACCACTAGGTAAAGTATTACATATAAGAGATTTCCTTACTTATATGGAATGAGAATGCGCAATAATGAGCCATAGGGCACATATGGAAACAATCAATCGAACACTCCAAGATTTGAGACATAGTGAAAAATTAATGGGTGGCGTAACTTTAGTTTTTGCAGGCGATTTTCGACAGACATTACCTGTAATTGTAAGGGGAACCCGCGCTGATATAGTTAAAGCATGTTTGAAATCCTCGGCAATGTGGAGTACCATACAAACATTTGAATTGCGAACCAATATGAGAGCCAGTTTAGGAGGAGGAGAAAATAATTTTACGACAAAGTTACTGCACCTTGGCGATGAAAATATTCCTAATAATAATAGTTTAATAGAAATTGACTAAAAACTGGGACAAGTGGGTAAGTACAAATGATTTAATTACGAAGATTTATCCAAATGTGGAATGTTTATTGCAGAAAAATTATAAATGGTTGTGTGAAAGAGTCATTGTATCTCTAAGAAACGAATCTGTGAATGACATTAATGATATCATTTCGAAAAAAATTAAAGGGAATAATAAAGAGTACAAATCAATCGATACTGTGGTTAATATGGAAGATACAGTATATTATCCCCAAGAATTTTTAAATAGTTTAAATCTGTCTGGTCTTCCACCACACCGTCTGATTTTGAAGATTGGTATACCAATCATCTTACTGCGCAACTTAATTCCACCGAAATTATGCAATGGTACGCGACTTCAAATTAAAGAATTGCGTAACAACATCATTGAAGCCATTATACTTATCGGCCCCGCAGAAGGGGAGTTAGCGTATATTCCGCGTATTCCAATGATTTCAAATGACTTACCATTTTCCTTCAAACGTTTACAATTTCCAGTTAAAGTTTCTTTTGCGTTAACGATTAATAAATCACAAGGACAAACTTTCAAATTTGTAGGCATAGATTTAAGAAAAGAGTGTTTCTCACACGGACAACTTTATGTTGGTTTATCTAGAATAGGAATCGCTAAAAATCAATATATTCTGATACACTAAAGAGAAATAAAACTAAAAATATAGTATATTCAGAAGTCCTATAATTAAGTCAGAATTCGGCAACAAATGCACTTTTGGCAAATTTTCTCTCACAGATTGATTCAGTAAAGAACCAAACAATATTTATTTCTGATGAGATTATTATAAAACAGGGTGCAAGTAGAAACTTGTACATTGCTTCCTCATATTTTTAAAGTAAGCAAGTAAGCATATTTTTTAAGAAACCTACATTGCTTCCTCTATTTTAAACCATAATTATTTATATTTATTTGTTTTGGCTTCCTCATAGAGGAAGCAATCAAAATTATGGACCTTTGATCGCATATAAAGCTAAGTCTAATCAACCAAATATTAAAGAATTATATATGAAATTGGAGTAGAATTTTCCGGGAAATACATCACCTGTAAGAATTAGAAAAATTAAAAAAAAAACGTTATTAACTTAAAAACTATTAGACCGAATTTGTATTAAAACCATATAAAATAGGGGTAGAATTTTCCGGCGAGTGCTATAGAGTATTTTTT
>JASTWP010001447.1:0-72674 GCA_030770255.1 Temnothorax ravouxi | reverse complement strand
TTCTATATACTGGCGTACAAAAATTTATTATTTCAGTTTATTATACACCGTAGACCTAGTAATCGGTGCTCCATCTTATAGTTATTATTGCGATAAGAATGTTACCACAGCCCCAGTGGTCAAATTGGTACGACACCCGCACGGTACAAAGAAGCAAAAAACGATGAGGTCTATGAAGATGAAGGTCTTTGTATGCATGTACGTATGTGTGTGGTCAAACTCTGACAAATATAAAATACAGACTAAAGAACACTCTAAAGTAAAAAAATAAAGACTCATTTATTAATTAAATTTGCACATAGAAATTACGAAATTTATTTATTTTAATTTTATACAGTTTCATTCTTGAGATCTTTCTGCAATTGTAAAAAATGTCGGTTTTGAAAAAGAAATACAAGTACATCAACATTTTCAGGCAGTAACGAACTACGTTTAGCGGTAACAATGTTTCCTGCTGTGGAAAATACACGTTCAGCACCGGCAGAGGTGGACGGGATACCTAAAAACTTTTTTGCAAGCGATGCTATAGCGGGAAAGCGTTCTTCGTTTGATTTCCACCACTTAAATACATCAGAATTATGGCTAATTTGCGGTTCGGTTACATACAGTTCAAACTGCGTGTTTGTGTCGCGGTTGTTTGGCTGCATTCCGAAAAGAAAATCGAGGGCACTGCTTGATACGGGTGAGGTATTACTGTTGTTATTATTATTATTATTTGTAACTTGTTGAACACATAAATTTTTTATATATGTATGAATAATCTGCCTTGCTTCGGCAGGCTCATTTTCCAGATTTTTATAACGAGGATCTAAAAACTGAGCAATCTGTCGAGGAGCTGGAATTTCATCAAAATTCATATTTTCGCGATCAAGTACAAACCGTCTTCGCAGATCAACTGATATTATGTCTTTTAATTTGCGCACGCTTTCACAATCAGAGTCAGTGTATGATAAATGAATGTCAATAAGACTACGAATTACAGGATTTACCATCGAAATTGGTGTGTGAGAATTACCGCAAAGAACAGTAGTAGCTACTTGCAATGGTTTTTAAAACGGAAATCAGTTCGCTTATAAATGTCCATTCGCGTTCTGTTATTTCGAGCTGTTCAGCAGTAGAACGGGAAACTATTTTCCTATTCGCTAGAACATTTTCAACAGGAACCCTGTTCTGAAGCAAGCGATCAAGCATGAAATATATTGAGTTCCATCGCGTAGGGCAACTTTGAATTAATTTTAAAACAGCTAATCCAAGTATTTTTTGTTGTTCTTGAAGTGCATTGTTTGCTTTATACGAATGATGGAACAGAGATACAATTTTTTTGACAGTACAACAAATTCGATGTATCGTAGAATCATTTAGACCTTCTTTTATACTTAATTGTAGAGTATGAGCTGCACAAGATGTGCCTGATTTCACTTCAGCGTCTATATTTTTGAGAGCTGCGAGCATATTTGCTGCATTATCGGTGACAATCGCCATTGCTTTATCCGTCAATTCCCAGTCACTTATAATAGAGTTAATTTTACTAGCTAAGTTTGCACTTGTATGTGCTTCGTCCATTGCCGTCGTGATTAAATTGTAGGACTTTCCTTCCCATTTGTCATTTATAAAATGAGCATTTACAGTGATATAGGAATCTTCGGATCTAGAGGTCCAGCCATCGGTTGAGAAAGACACCGATAATGCAGCATTTAATTCTGCTTTAATTTGCGATCTTACATCGTCGTAAACAAGCATTAACCTATTTTTAAATGTTGCTTCACATGGCACTTTGTAATTTGGCTCGACTAATTTCATAAAATCGCGAAATCCGTTACTACCGATGAATGAAAGCGGTAGTTGATTCGACACTACCATTTTAATTGAAGCTCTGTCAAGGAGCTCAGCTCTTTCTGAACTACATGGCCGTGAACTAGCGTTAACTTGTCCGTAAGAACTTCGATGGAGTAACCGACGTTTCTGTTGCGACCGTACGGAGGTTTTGGGTACGCAATCGCTAGGTGAAGTATTTTCGGATGTTTGATTATTCAGGGTACATTCATTTGATGACGAGCTCGCAATATAGGGATTGTTTTCTTGGATATAGGATAGGTCATCTTGAATTGTGTTGTCAGTATGACTGAAAGGAAAGAAAAGAAAAGGAGAGGATTATGAAGGAAATATTATTCTTAGAAAGAAAAGGACCGTGCAAAAAATCCCTTACGGAGAAATGCTACAGAAAAAGACTACTATAATTGCGAAAAAAGTATACGAAACTATAATAAATATTACAATAATTGCTGTAGTTTTTTTTTGCAACCGCAGTTGCTTTTTCCATAAGGGACTTGCTACGTTAGTTTATGCCACTTCAGATAAATAAAATTGCATAAATTGCTACCAAATATCCATTTTGAATATAAAAATATCTACATTATTGTAAATAATATTTTATAGTAGAATGCTTTCCAAACCTGCGTTTTCTGTTTTCTGCACTGTCTTCGATGTTCATTCCATGAACAACTCGTAAATGTTTATTTATCGAGGATGTTGATCCTTTTGTACGAAGCACCATATCGCAGATTCTGCAGGTTGCTTCCGAACCATCCGCCGAACGTTCGCAATGCCTCCAGACCCAACTGCTTAACATGTTGAGCTTGCCCTTCACAACTTTGCAATACTTTATAGAAGAAAAAAATATTTTATATTATATTCTGCTCAGGAGTTAGCGATACCGTGTAAAGTCGATAGATGTAAGAAAGTGTTACGAATATATAGTAACTGTTTTCAAGATTTTATGATAGCCGAAGACTCTCGAATAATTGGTAGGAATTAACGAATATGTAAATATATGTGAATATTTTATTTAGTTTATATAAATGCGAGTGAAAGAAAAATACGGAGAAAAACCTTTGTGAAATATAACCAAATGTATAGTGTAAACGTAATAAAATAAAACTTACGATAATTTCAGACACAAATTCTTAGCAGAAGTATAATTTACGATTCCGGCAATTATCTCAGATTATGTCGTGATAGCAGATAAAAGATATCAATTTGTTCATTGTAAAATTTTCTAAGTTGCTAGGCGACTGCGGTCGACTTCGCCGCGAACGTAGATTCGGATCCGCGGATCCGGATCCGACGCTTCAAATGTTCGGGTATCTGCGGATCCGCGAATAACCCGAATATTGCGGTTTTGAGATCCGTAAGACAATCGATCTCGGGTACCCGGATAGTCATTTATTCGAATACTTAGGAGCCCTACTTGTCAGTGTATTGTCATAACCAAACTTTCAGTGTTTCAATTAGTGCATATAGGTATGACTATAAATATGATCACGCCGGTAAAGAATAAAATATATAAAAATAGAAAAAATATACGTCACAATTTCTACAATTCCGCGATAGTGAATATATTCATACAATTGCCGAAAAAGATATGTTATCCTTATAACCTCCATTCAACGCTGGGAGAATAGTAGGACACGCGACTTGTGAGTCAGCTGACGCGTCCGACGTTGCCAAGCAGCCACTCAAGACGGCCGCCATGACTCTCGTGTCGTGTCGAAAGTTGCTGAAAGTTTGTCGAAAATTTCGTTTTATTTATATACGGTATGGTCAATCAATTTGGTGTTGCGTCAGTATCTTTAGAAATGTTTATTGCATCGATTAAACAGTTTTTTATTCGTTCATCTACTCGAGAAGTATGAACGTATTCCATGAATGTGCGATTTGACCCCCCTTTTCTTATTATCACAATGTAAAATTAGCAAAGTTTACGAACATATACCTCCGGAACCAAGCGGTAAAAAAATTCGAAATTTTTCAGACACACTCTAGGAACGTTAACCTTTCATTTAATACCATATTTTCCGGGCTATCTGATTTTGACCTAAATGCTAGAACCACCTTAAGGTGATGCTGGAACCGTCTGTTTTACCGGCATTTTTTGTCGGCACGTAGCGTCGTATTAATTTAACAGAATTAAAAATCCTTCTCCAGAATTGCAGTACATACATTAATGATTCAGGGGAACTCCGATTTTATATAGAAAACGAGAAAAAATTACAAAAGTACAGATTTCCTTATCCTACTTTTATCCCAATATGGCGTCTCGAGTTGCGGCAAGCTGTCAGCTTGTCGCAAGATGTATTTCATATAAGAAATATACCATTGGTACGAACGCGAAAACAAGTTCCCCTGAATTGCACAACAAGAAAAACATCTATAAACACCTCAAATCAAGATTTGGAAGCGTAATATAAAAGTATAATGTGGATGTGTATCGTGCGTATGTGTGCGTGCAATGTAGCGTGCTATCCTTGTCTATATCTTTGTCTATACAAGAACAGATATAGTCGATAACATAGAAAATGGTAATTTTGTCGGTTATACAGACGGCTCCAGCATCCCTTTAATGACTCCTTTATTAAATCCCACAACAGCAGCAGAGCATCTATATAATGAATCTCAGATTCGAACTCGTTCAACAGTTGAACGATGTTTCGCGGATGTGGAAACAAAAATTTCCTGTATTAGCGATTGGAATGCGTTTTAACAGGATTGAAAAGGCACTTGTTGTTATTGTAGCAACAGCTGTTCTACACAACGCTTCCATACAAGAAAGATTTGAAAATCCAAATGTTGATGCATATAATGCTATCCAACAATTGCACAATGCTAACGCTATAAATATTCATGATTCAGCGGCAAAATTTATTTCTGGACTATTTTCATAGGTAATATGCATTTATTATTAAAAATAATTGTTCGCGAAATCGCTGTTTTCCCGGCGATGGAAGCGGGATGAGAAGGACGCGCGTGGAGGATGTTAATAAATTATGTCCGTTTTATTTGTGTAGCTCAGAGCACCGTCTGAGCAGTCTTTAATGTGAAATGAATGTACAGTCTGACCTGAGAAGTCCGGAAATGAGATTGCTGAAATGAGAAGTCTTTTGATGAGTGAGACAATTATATTAATTGTCCGTCGTGTGTTGAGTCGCCCGGTGAGCCGGTGTGCCACGTGGCGGTCGGCACCCGCGCACGTGTGAGCTTGAGCTGCCTTGTTGATGCACCAGAGAAGTGTTGAGCGGTCTCTTTACACCTTAATAGACTACGTCAATGCGTCGAAACTGCGATGGGCACGTTGATCTATGATTCTCTGAGAGATAAGCACAGAGCGCACGTATACTGCTGCTCACAGCGCGGCCATTAGTCTACTGTGTCTCTCGAGCGGAAACGACGACGCTCGCGCCTGTGCTTGCGATAACGGCCGCGCGGATCCGGCGGATCGATACCCGGTCGATGCTGCCATCTGATCCGGTGGCGCGAGATAACGGAATCTCAAACAGCAATTGAGGCAATATTTTAATCAACACTTCAATAATTTCAGATTAATTTAAACCGTATTATAAGATACTTAAGTCTCAAGGCAGCACTGAATCAATAGATGTGAAATATGATACTAAGTATAGTGCTCTCTCAGAGTTAATAACAGAACGCAATAATAAGAGTATTTTCCACTATCTTAGAATAAGTAATAACTAAAACAAAATAATAATATGTATGGCGTTTTAATTTTTCACAAAAATAAATACATGTTTAACGCATTCTTAGTGTTTCTTGACATACATATGTTACTAGGTTAATAGAACAAAAAATAAATCTATACAAATAAACGTAAATATGCAAACAATAACATTTACGTAAAGAATATTTTTTGTAAAAAAGGTAACTTAAATTTCTCAAATAATGTATCCCGGCACTTAGCTGTCTGAGTCTGTATCTCAGTTGTGTCGGTTTGAACGTGCCGAATATGTCGTGTCGCGATTCTATGAGGCACGACCACGTCGTCAAGTTATTCACCTGGCATGTTTGCAATGCGTGCTGTATTATAAGCAGGTCCATATCTTCGGTGTAATGGTGGACCTTCATTTTCATCTTGCGTGCCGGCTTATTCGTCTTCGCGGATGCGTCGCTCTCGACTGCCGAGGATTCTCATTCCGAGAGTCGCGCGGACCTCCTTAGGGTCGGTGGTGGCGGCGGCGGCGGCGACGGCGGCGACGACGATGACGTTGGTGCAGTCTTTCATTAGCGTTCGCGGCTTGCCCGCTGGTTTCTTACCTTTTTTGGGCCTTGTTGTTTTCGGTGTCGACCCTCCCAGTACCGGGGAGGGCGTTCTCGATCGTGGTTCCGGCTGCGGCTATGGCTGTTGCGGCGTCGATGGAGTTGCGGGCGTCTTTGGGCGTGTGCCCAGACTTAGGCGAGCCAACCCCAGTCTCGTCGTCGGCGTCGCTACGGTCGATGATGTGCCTAAACCGGACGTGGTCGACGATCGTTGTGGCGACGACGGTGATGTAGCGACGGCGGTGGCAGTGTCGTCTGTCTCGTCCTCGCTGGACGAGACAGCCATCCGTCTCGTTCGTTGGCGTTTCTCCAGACAAGATGTCGAGGCGGGTTGTTTGTCCGTGTCGTCCTCTTCTTCGTCCTCTCGGATCGTTTCCATCGGCGCTGGTCGTATCGATTTTGATGTTGGTTTTTTCGTTGGTCGCCTACCGAGGGGAGTCTTCGTGAACATTGTTTCCTTTATTTGATTGTACGACACTTTGTCGGTGCTGTCGCCTATTCTGCCCCATGCATAGTGGTCTTTCCGCAACATTAGATAGCTGGGGAAAACTTGCGCGTGTTCTTTTAAGAAGTTCGTGATGTCTCGTATGGTTTTTTCCTCGTCTGTAATATTAAGAGTCATTCTTACGACCTTCGCGATCGTTGATCCTGTTGGCCTTATTATCTCGGTCGCGATGTCTTTAGCCTTGAAGGCTTTTGCTGGGATGCGCAGCGCGTTTCTATCTCGTCGCGGCAAGTCTTTCCAGCTGTCGCACAGGGTCTTCAACTTAAACGCCTCGGTGTCATTTAAGAAGAAGTTAACAGCGCTCTGGTTGAGTTGGTCGTCGTTGACGTCTCTTTTCACGAAGTGTTTATAGCCGTACGATGCGTAAGACGCTATCAAATATTTGATGATCAGTTGATCGTCGGGCAGTGCTGGCGTCTCCCTGTCCTCGCCGTACGCCAGTTTGTCCACGGCGTGCATCACCGCCCATTGGTGGCGGATACAGTTCATGTGTAGCATCTTTATGTTGGCGGTGTACAATGGGTACTTGTAATAATCTTTTTCGAGCAAGGGCTTGAGCATCACCATACCTCGGTGGACGGAGTTGCCCTCGGTGCCGTTTCGCATTATTTGACGTGTCACCTCGTAGTTGTGGACACGCGCGGCACCGTGTATCGCGTAGGTTAATCTATAGTCCGCGTGGATACTTGTGTTCACCATATTTAGCCCTACCCATGTCATTTCGTCGAAGCCTTCATACTCGCACATCCCAGCGTGGTACAGAACGTCACGTGCTGTGCATCGCTCAACGTGTCGTGAACAACCTCATGTAAAGACTGAATACTAGTACATATGTAAGTAATATTTGCGAAAGTTTGTTATAAATGAAAAAAGCGTTTTATTACTTAAAATATTTTAATACAGTCTTATATAACTGTATCGTGAAACTATTTTAAGACTGTTACTTATAAGACTGACTCATGGTTTTCAACCATATAAAAGGAAAAGTTCTAATTAAGGTATACTTAATTTTATAAAAAAATAAATCTAAAGAAATATGTCTACAATTACATCAATTAAATATGACCAGGAATCCTTGGTCGAAACGCGGTGACGATATGTCACGACAATTATAATCGTTGCTACGATTATAATTATTTGCCAGTATATGTATAGTCAATTAAAAATTCTTAATTGTGCTAAAGAAATATATTGCAAAAAATAAAGTTTAGCACTTTGGTTTAAGTTTACAGAAATAACCCAGATAGCCAAACCTGAGCAGCGGATTCTGAGCAGAGTCTGCATTAAATTTTTGGTATCAGAAAGGCAACAAATTGCACGCGGAAACTGCTCTATCAGACGATGTTGTCAAACTGTAGCCAGAAATGCGACAGAGCCTTGCTGACAGGCAATGTGAGCAGATTGGCAGCAGAAACAGCGCAGAGCCTGCACACATAACTTGGCAGCAGATTGACGACAAAAATCGAGCAGAGCCTGCGCACATTTGACCTGAGAACAGAGTGGCAGCAAAAACCGAGCAGGATCTGTGTAATGTAATCTGGTGGCAAATAGGCATGTAAAAATCGAGCAAAATCTGTCGTACCGCGAGCATTTTGACAGACCGACGCGCTCAAAATTCACCAGTCATACATGCGACTCTGCGAGAGGCTCTTCGAAGGGCCAAGGAAGGACACTGCTGAAACAGAAGCTTGATTCCTGAATTTATTTGAAAGAGAACGTACGCGAAAATTCTGCTCTTATAGAAAAGTTGTAGTTGATTGACTAAAAGCCATACAAGAGCTAATCAACTTGCAACTTTTCTGTGGGAGTAGAATTTTTGCATACATTTTCTCTTTTAAATAAATTCAGGAATCGAGCCCCAGGACACGCAGTCCACACGGTTCATACTATGGTGGGCGGCGCAAGAATTCGCCGCGATCGTTGGTGAAACCGGGCCATAGGCGTAAAAATCTCCGCCTACTCTATTAGTACGGCACTTTTCGGACTTTACAAGCATCCGGGTGGCCCTTGTCCCCAGAACACTTGGCAAAAAATCTTTAACTTGGTTAATTCCTTTCCTCAGTCCCTCTTGTTGGGCGACCTCAACGCCCATCATCCATATTGGGGAGCCCCAACACCCAACTCAGCGGGTCAAGTCATTATGGATCTCCTTGACCGATTTCCATTTACCTTGCTAAATCCTAACACTCCAACCTTCATTCCCCCCCCCCCCCAGGTATATCTCCTTCATTCATCGATCTCTCCATCGCCTCCTGCAGCTTTGCAACTCTCCTAAATGTTAAAATACTTAACAATACACGCAGCAGCGATCATCGACCCGTGGAAGTCACCGTCAATGCTAAAATCAAAACCAATTGCATATTCTCCTACAAATACAAATTTACCAAAGAACAGTATAAAGCTCTCTCTTGCGCTTTTCAACTCCGGGCACAAGACATCGAAACGCGTGTCCTCGAAGCGACCGACAACGAACCTTTAACTCAATATGAGATATTCATGGATCAACTTCAGAAAATCACCGAAGAATTTTCCACTCCCCCTCCTCCTAATCAAAATTCCTTACTATGTATGAATGGTACTTTATTCGCCCGTAGGCCTTAAAGGGCGTTTTTAAGGAACGTTTCCCAAACCTTTACAATATCTCACATAAACATATAAA
The DNA here is from genome assembly GCA_030770255.1 of Temnothorax ravouxi. Lineage (NCBI taxonomy): Eukaryota > Metazoa > Arthropoda > Insecta > Hymenoptera > Formicidae > Temnothorax > Temnothorax ravouxi. The sequence goes on along the minus strand of JASTWP010001447.1, from coordinate 63,402 downwards.
CATAGACATGAATCAAAACCTAAATCATAAATCCTAAATCATAAATCATAAATCATAAATCAAAAAATCAAATTAACTCTGTCCTCACTCAGACCCTGGCCATTACGACCTTACAACTAGAATCAGTATAACAATAATCACGCTCCACCTTGGCTCGCAAATATGTAAACAAATAAACCGAAAAGCTACAAAAAACAAAATCAAAATCCTCAGATTCCTCTTCTTCCTCCGCGATTTTTTCTTCTGCCTCCCTCCTTCCTTTGCGTCTCTCTTCCGTTTTCTATTTTACCCATTCTCTCTTTCTCTTTCCCTTTTCCTCCTCATCGGACTCCATGAGGAGCTTCTCCTCCATCCCCCTAGAAATTTCCTCCTCCTCTGATCTCGATTCGCTCCTTGCATCCTCCCTACTTCTTTCCAGCCTCCTCCCTTTTTCTTCTCTCTCTCTGTCCCTCCTCTCCACCGATTTATCTTCATCCAGCTTTACCCCCATACTGCTCCCTGCTTTCCTCCTAGCATTCAGCACACGCCATTTCTCCTCCTCGTCCCTCAATCTCACTAAGAACGTTAGCCATGCGCCTCTTTGCCCAATCAGCCTTACCTCCCTCACCTCCACTCTCACCTTCAACCCTTCCGAGAATAAATCCTTTACTTTCTCCCAATTTGATTCTTTCCCTTCCCATTTCTCTTTCTCTATCCTTAGGATCACGTTTCTTTTCCTCTGCTCTTCCTCGTTCTCATCCCCCACCCCCCACCATTTCTTCTTCTCTGGCCTGCTCTCCTCGCTCTCTTCCCTCTTCCTTTTACCTCCATTCTGCTCCATTCTTTCCGCCTTCCTTTTCAATCTCCTTACTTCCTCCTCCAGCTCCTCCATCCTCTCCTCCTTCCTTCTGATGTCCTCTTTCACCTCCTTCAGCGTCTTCTTCATTTTCTCCTCCATCATCCTCTCTACCGCGTCCACTAGCGCTCTACCTTTTTCTTCCATCCTGTGAAAATTGAAAGACGCCCTTAAGTTAACCACCTCCCTTGCTCCGTTTTCTCTCTCTCCTTCCTCTCCCTCTCCAACCTATTGTAGATTCTCTCCTTCACCTCCACCTTACCTTCGTTCCTTCCGCCTCTACCTCTTTCTCTATCAACTTCTTAATCTCTTCCGCCACTCGCTCTCGATTCTTCGGATCGCCTTCTCTTCTGCTGCCACGTGTATCTCTTACCTGTTCACCTCGCCCCTCCCTTCCACACCTCGGTCTCTCCGTTAGTCCCTGCCACCCGTTGCGCTGTGTAGTCGATCGCTCGCTCGACTGCTGCCTCTCGCCACGTGCCGGTTGATCGATCTTTCGATCTCTCGATCCCGACACCCCCCATCACACCCGTTGCGCGGCCTCCGCCACCACTCCCGCCTCTTGTGCCACATCCTTCCTCGAATTGCCTCCATTCTAACCTCTCTCACCTGCCTCTTCTTCTTAGCCCCAAATCTGCCGTTTCCTTGCCTCCGCTGCCTCGCCTCCATTTGCTCCTCTTCCTTATTACCTTCTGCACGCTTCCTTTCCTCACCACCGTTCCCTCTCCCTTCTCAACCCTTTTTTCAGACACATTTTCCCTCCCTTTCCCGCTCCCACTGTTCCCTCGCCAAGAGCCCCGTATACGTCCTCCCCAAAATTCCTTACTAAATAAACATATAAATATGAACGATCCCCAGAACCGATCTCCTCCCTCTCCTTGGTGGAACGCGGACTGCGAGGCGGCAATCCGGGCCAGAAGCAAATCTTGCAAAACGTATCGAAAAAATCCAACCGTCGAAAATTATCGGATCTACCGCGGGCCAATTTCTGAAACCCGTAAAATTTTGAGAACCGCCAAGAGAGAGGGATGGAAGTTTTGCGACTCCCTCGATTTCATGACTCCCACACCCAATATATGAAAAATAATCAAAAATTTAGAAATCGTAAACTAGCCCCCTCCTCCGATTCGTCTTCTATTTTCGACTCCTTAGCAGAAGAAGCAATGGCCACCATCACTCCGCCAGCCTGTACCGCCGAGCATACTAATCTCTTCGATAATCGCAATGACACAGATAGTTCTCTCAAATGGCTTGATGATCCCTTTGTATTCAGCGAACTCCACCGCGCCATAAACTCGTCCAAAGGAAACTCTAGTCCAGGCATTGACCATGTTGATTATAAAATCCTAAAAGCCCCCCCCCCCTTCCTTAAAAAACTCCTTCTCAGAATCTTGAACAACCTATTCACAGAAGGCATTTTCCCTGACTCTTGGTCTCACTCCCTTGTATATCTCATACTCAAACCGCATGGAAGGGGGGTTCGACCTATTGCTCTCACCTCTTGCATCCTCAAGCTCATGGAAAAAATGATCCTCAATCGCATCCACTGGTGCACCGAATCAGGCACAATAAATTTAATCCCGGAACACCAATACGGCTTCCGCAAATTTTGATCCTGCTCCGATAACCTAACCATTCTCACCACCAAAATTCACAAAAACAACCTGTTAGGAAAGGCCACCGTGGCTCTTTTCATCGATATTAAAGCGGCCTTTGACAACATTGTTCCCAGTATTCTAGTTAGTGATCTCATCGACACCGGTTTCCCGACAAAAACTTGTCAATTTGTAAAAAACCTCATCTTTGTAAGATTGGTACAATTCGTAATTCAGGGCAAACTCTCCACCCCCCGCATATCTCGCAAGGGCACCCCCCAAGGCTCCGTGTTAAGTCCATTCCTCTTCAATTTTTACCTCAAGGATATTGCCTCTAGATTACACCCCAAGGTCAAGATTCTCCAATTCGCAGACGATATCATGATATATGCTTCCGCCAAACGTATCAACAAAGCCATTCGCTGGCTTGAAAACTCTCTCGCCAACATCCAAAATTACCTCTACTACCGAGGCCTTGAAATTTCGCCCAGCAAATCTCAGTTAATGATCTTCTCTAAACAGAGAATTCACAATCTACAAGAATTTAAAATTAACATCGGTATTGACACAATCTCTCCTTCCAGGTCGGTCCGCTTTCTGGGGGTCATTCTTGATCCTCAGCTCACCGGCAATCCGCACATAGAGTCAGTTATAGACAAAGCTCGCAAGATCGCAGACGTCATTACAGCTCTAAGGGGGGTCTGGTGGGGATCCCACCCGCAGCTCCTTCTCAATATCTACCGCGCAGGCTAACCGCGTTCTGCGAGGCTATGTTGAGTATGCTTCTCATATCTTCAGCCTGAAATCTAGTCCCAAATTTCATTGCCTTGAAATCATACAGAATAAAGCCATCAAGGCCTGCCTCGGATACCGTATTTCCACTCCACTTAATACTATGTTCGCCGAGGCCAAAGAACCCCCCTCAGACTAAGGCTTCATTTCCTAGCTACCAAATACCTTATAAAAAACTTTTCCATCACCAACCATCCTGTAATTGAATCTTTTTTTCAACTAGCAATCACAGCGCGCGAAACGAGGCAAACAACTGCCAACAAAACAAAATTCCCCTCTTAGATCTCTTCCTTCAAACCAAACCTTTAACAACCTCCTTACATGCATCAGTGGCCCCTTCCCCTTTTTAACACTCCTATCAAACTACTCTTTTTACCCCTCCACTTTATCGTCCAGACTTTGACCTCCTCAATCTGATCAACAGAATTCCCAGATCCACCTGTTGCGGCCCCAATTAATGTAATAATAAATAAGATAACATAACATTAAGCAACGCGACCGCGAAAGACCGAAAGCATTACGCAAAGCCGAATCAGCACGAGATGAGTTGCGCGATCGTCCCACATACGATCGAACAACTCAGCGATAACGAAGGACGTAAGAGATGATAAAAGGAAGCGAGAGAAGAAGACGAAAGGGCAGTCTAGAACGTAAGACTAATCGCGCACGACCGACGTAACTTGATGTAATAGCGAACGCCCGCGAGTTAGGGCAGTGAATTAAAGAAGATATTTGTGTTTGATAAATAAACGTTTTATTAAGGGTGCGTTCGGGGAGACGCTATTAGCACTACCTAGCGCTACTGGCTGTTCGCGGAGCTCTATGGTAGCGCTACCAAACGCTGTCGTGACGTCATTACTGGTAGTGTTATACGTCATAACTGCTCGCTACCAAAGCTCTTTCTTCCGAGGTAGTGCATTGATAGCGTTAGCGTTTACAGGCTCTATGAACAGCGCAATAGTGAATGGTAGTGAATTGATTCGTATGTACTTGGCCGGAAATGAACGTTTGTTTAAAGAATCTTTATTTCGTATGAAGACTTTTAAAGTACAATTGAAAAGGTTTGTGAGTTATTCGTTTAATTGTAATTAATTATTTATTTTACACCATGATGCATTTATATAGCCGAAATAGATAAATTAATAAAAGTTTTTATATGGAATCGTTTGTATTTTGTATGAAGAGTTATGAAGTGTGATTAAAAAGGTTTGTGAGTCACCCAGATAATTTTAATTAAATATTTATAAATGCATCATGGTGTAAAAATAAATAATTAATTACGATTAAACGAATGACTCACAAACCTTTTCAATTGCACTTCAAAAGTCTTCATACGAAATACAAACGATTTCATATAGAGATTCTTTAAAAAAACGTTTATTTCCGGCCAAGTACATATAATAGTGAATTAATTGTTGTGATTATTTATTTGAAAAAAGTGCACACGTAAGTCCCTTGCACAATGCCAGGCAACAGGCAATAAAAACAGGAAATAATCAAAAACTCGTTAATTACAACCTAAAAAATTTATCTTAAAATGTTATTCCTGACAAAATCTAGGCTTAATATTGTAATTAAGCCTAGTATATATAAGTCTTACATAGTTTATATTATAAACTATGCAAGACTTATATATACTAGGCTTAATTACAATATTAAGCCTAGATTTTGTAAATCTCTAGATACTGCATGTAAATTACTTAGACTAGGTATTGCTTAGATATATAGATTATAAAAACTGTAATCAAAGTTATATATAGCTTAATGAACAAAATTCATATACACTAATTTTTTCATTGTATTAAAAGTATAAATTAATTTTATATAGCATATAATTAAATGGAACCGAATATGAATATATCATTAAAAAATATATTTAATTATATTTCTTATTTTATATATAAAAACAATGTCACTCAATTGGACAATAAGTTTTACTAGAACAAAAATATTTGTTAAAATATGATCTAATCTAAAACGTCGCTTAATGTTAATAAATAAAATATAAAAATAATCTAACCTGCTCATTTCTAATATTCAGGGGAACGGTTTTGTGGATCATACATATTAAAAAATTCCTTAGGAGATTGCTGCTTGTCTGCGAGATATTCAGCAACACCTCTAACACATTACACATTAAAGAGTCGGATCCAGAAGTGCTCCGCAAACATGAGTTTCATGAATTTAAAATCGCTTTTTTATATTTTGTAAAATAGTTTCTTTAAGTTGTTTTACTACGTGTAAATGAATCGTATTAATTTACACACATACTACTCTCAACTTCTGCCCTGCAAATATTAAAGAAGTAATTGATACAACAGCATCCCTTATAGAAATTTAATAGTGTAAGTGATTATTTGGCTAGTCATTAATTACTTATTTTGAGTATTAAAATTATTAAAAACAGTACTTTTAATACTCAAAATAAGTAATTAATCACTAGCCAAATAATAATCACTTATAGTATTAAATTTCTGTAAGGGATCTATTAACTCAGCTTTTTAAATTTGGCGGCGCAGAGGTCTACGAAACGCTACTGCTAGAACGCTACTGCTGTTCATGGAGCTCGCATTCGCTAGCGCTATCATGGCTCCATGAACGGAGTTAATAGCATTAGCGTTGGTAGCGCGATAGCAAGCTCCCCGAACGCACCCTAAATCGCTATTGAAAACAAGCAGCTGTTAAGTGATTGTTCCTTTCCTCCCGGCGGATCCAAAGAACCCTGTGCCGATCCCTCCAATCCGAGAAACCGGCACAACAATTGGTGGCAGCGGTGGGATCTGCTAACCGAGCGAGAAGACATCCTAATACGCCTGCAAAAGGGGACGGATCATCAAACGGCGGTGACACATCCCGGAGAGGAGTAGCCGACCAGATCCCGAGTGAGTGAAACGACGGTAGCAGCCGCCGAGTGTTATCAGCGACACCGGAGACGGCCCCGACCTACCGCACGGACTCGCCAGCCCAAGCAGCGTAGCAACGTGGCACGGAACGACGAGGCAGCGAAGCGGGTCAACAGGACAGCGTAGCAGCGGACGACGACTCAGCGGAAATCCGACACCATGCGCACCGCGTCGCTAATGTAAGTCCGTTCCAAATAATAACAAACTGTGCGCGAATTAGGGAAACGGACCGCGAGCGCCGACGACACGCTTTGCGTGTGCCGTAGATATACCCGCGAGCGCCGAAAATTACGAATCGCGAAAGCCGATAACATAATCAGCGAGAGGCGATAAATGTCAGACAGCGAAATCACCCCATTCCGCCCCGTTCAAAACGCGTCATTTTTACACAGCGAACCAGCGCTGCGCGCAATTGCAGATAGTCCGCGAAGCCCCGTACGCGTCAATAGACACGAAACATTAGACCGCGACGGAATCTAGACTCGCGACTATCGAAAATGTTATTTTCGTGTCCAAGTGAACAGATTGCGTATTCTCGTGTCCAAGTGCACAGGCCGCGCATCTTCGTGTCCAAGTGAACAGATCGCGTATTCTCGTGTCCAAGTGCACAGGCCGCGCATTTTCGTGTCCAAATGAACCGTGTCCAAATAAACCGTGTCCAACTAAACGGTGTCCAAACGAACCGTGTCCAATTCACCGTGTCCAAATGAGCCGTGTCCAAAAGAACCGTGTCCAAAAGATCCGTGTCCAAATGAACGGTGTCCAAATGAACCGTGTACATATAAACGGTGTCCATTTGATTGTGTCCAAATGAACGGTGTCCAAATGAACGGTGTCCAAGTGCAGGCCACTCCGTCGCACGCGTCAGCTGACTCACAAGTCGCGTGTCCTACCATTCTCCCAGCGTTGAATGGAGGTTATAAGGATAACATATCTTTTTCGGCAGTTGTATGAATATATTCACTATCGCGGAATTGTAGAAATTGTGACGTATTTTTTTCTATTTTTCTATATTTTATTCTTTACCGGCGTGATCATATTTATAGTCATATCTATATGCACTAATTAAAACACTGAAAGTTTGGTTATGACAATACACTGACAAGCGGCAGGCGCTCCGGCGGCTGAATCGTGACGTTGCCAAATATAAGGTTTCAACTCTAGTCAAATTTGTGACTTTGCTCTGATATTTTCAGTTTATAGCAACGGTTAAATGAGAAAACACCTTACGGAATAATTAATTTAAATGTATGCTGATTTTTACATACTAAATCATTCATATTTGTCACTAGTAACAATAGTTGTTTTTGTGACTTCAAATTCTGCTAAAACCACCTTAATGGAATCTACTATCGCTAAAAGTTCACGCCGAGTTATACAATAATTCCGTTCAGCTTTGTTCAGCACGCGGCTGAAATACGCGATAACTCTCTCCTCCCCATTTTGCCTTTGAGATAAAACTGCGCCAATTCCAATGTTGGAGGCATTAGTATCAAGGATGAATTCACCCTCTTCCTCCGGAAAAGAAAGCACCGGAGGAGAGGACAGTACTCGTTTTAATTCATTAAAAGAGTTCTGGTGAACCTCACTCCAGAAAAATTTTATCTGATTTCCGGTTAATTCATACAGGGGTTCAGCAATCGAAGAAAATCCCCTAATGAATTTTCGATAATACGAGCAAAATCCGAGGAAACTTCGTAATGAAGTTTTCGTGTGAGGAACCGGCCATTTCTCAACGGCAGCGACTTTCTCAGGATCAGTGGCAATTCCCTTAGCCGAAATTATATGCCCCAAATACTTTACTTCTTTTCCAAACAGAACACATTTCTTAGGGTTGATTTTTAAATTTACTTTTTGCAAACGAAGGAACACTTTTTCCAAATTTTTAACATCTCCTCAAAAGTCTTTCCGAAAATTATCACATCATCCAAGTAGACTAAGCAAATTTCAAATAGTAATCCCTGCAAAACTTTCTCCATGAGGCGTTCAAAGGTCGCCGGGGCGTTACATAAACCAAAAGGCATCACCGTGAATTGCCAAAGTCCTCTGCCGAAAGAGAAAGCCGTTTTCTCCCTGTCTTCAGGACGAATTTTAATTTGCCAGTAACCACTCTTCAAATCTAATGTACAAAACCAAATGTTACCTGCTAGATGATCAAATATAACGTCAATCCTGGGGAGGGGATACGAATCTTTCTCCGTTAAGGCATTTACAACTCGGTAGTCCACACAAAATCTTATTGTTCCATCCTTCTTTTGTCTCAATACCACAGGGGAAACCCAGGGACTATTTGATTCCTCGATCACACCACATGCCTTCATTTCCTTAATAATTTTATCCACCTCCCCTCTCAACCGAAAAGGAATCCGCCGGGGTACCTGTTTTTTTGGGAGAGAGTCTTGCATTTTTATAACATGTTCTACAAGCGTCACAATTTCCCGCAACAATATTCTCGGAAAATACATCACAAAATTTCTCAAGGAATTGAGCAAAAAGTTCTCTTTGAGACAAATCAAGACCCCGGGAATTATTTCTGAAGAGCTCCTTCAAGGAAGCCGGGACTCTGTCTGAATCGTTCTCAATTCGAGCTACTTGTACTTCCGAATTCTTAGTGCCGAAATCGAAATAAAAAATTTCTTCTAAGTTTACTATTTTAAGAAAATCGACACCCAAAAGACAGTCGTCGTTTATATCGGCAACTAACAAAGGAATGACAACCGAATGGCTACCTATTTCAATTCTAACTTCTACCTCGTATTTTATTGCCACTTTTTCTCCTGTGGGATATCTCAGATTCAGACTCTTTATGGGAGACTTTTCTTTTCCTGCTTCCACGAATTTACTGCTTATGATAGAGACATCAGAGCCCGTGTCCACCTTGAAAAAGCATTCTTTCCCGTCAACTTTCCCCTTATAGTAAAAATGATTAAAACACAGCTTAACTCTATTCTCATTTAAAACATCTTTATTTTTCACATTTAAAACAAAATTTTCTTTATTAATAAACGGGGTATCAATGACCCTTGCCAAACTCACCTCGCGGAGTTTGACTAAGTCGCATTTCCCCCCTGGTCCGGACACTCGGACCGGAAATGTCCGGTCTTCCCGCACGTCCAGCACTCCCCGCGATTGGCGCTAAATTTGCCGCCTCGCCCGTTTCCTTTCTGAGAATTATTTTTTTGTTCACTTTTCCCCTCTACCTCCCGCTTTTCATTATTTGTGCCCCCCCCCCTCTGTCCTTTCCTTCGCGGAGTCTCTGTTAAATTTTTCTCGGGCGAAACCCTCCCCCTGAACAATTTTTAACGCTTTCGCCCTCTCGACCGCCTGACACAAGGAGGTTATCCCCTTCATCTGCAGTGTCCGTCGGATAAAATGGTCCGCGACGGCCGTCACGAATTGCGAACACGCAATTTTCTCGCGAATTTCGTGGGGGCACTAGGGATATGCGAGGCGCGATAGTCGCTCAATGTCGGAGCCGAGAGCAGTCAAATCTTCTCCGAATCTTTGTCTGCGGTTCGTGAGTGCGGAATAATAGTTCTGCGTTAGACGCCCCTCACCGAAACGTAACTCGAGCTTCGACTTCAGTTCCGCAAAATTCAAACATTCTATGTTTTGAACCGACTCAAGAATCGTACGCGCCTTCCCTCTCAGGCTCGAAGCGAGCGCGACAGTTTTCGTCGCATCGTCCCAAAAATTCGCTCGCGCAATCAAGTTGAATTGCGAAAAATACTCCTGTAAAGGGACTGTCCCGTCGTAAGTATCGGGCTTTAATTTATACCCGAGCCCACCGCCCGTTACGGCGTCCCCCGTATGCACGTTTCGAATCCCGACATCGGCATCCGCGCCCCTCTCCCCCGTACATCGGTCAAAACCGCACGCAGCGCTCGCTGTCGCGTTTCTCTCTATCGGGCGTGACACACATTCACTCGCGCCCCCCGCGTACGCGTTCCCTTCGGCCGGGCGCACGACGCTCTCACGCACACTGCTCGCGCTCGCGCTTCTCGCGCGCGTGTCCCGCGTTCCCTCACCGTTCACGCAGCGCGCCCCCGAATCCCCGGACGCCTTATTAATGGAAAGACTTAGCTGGGGGTCGACGCTGGAGTTCGTCCCTCGAAGACGTCGGAGCTCCTATTCCTGTCGGCGGATCGTCGCCGCGTATCTCTCCTCTCTTCGAGCCTGCTCCACCCGCAGGAGCCGGACTTCCTCGATAACAGCTTGGAGCGTCTCGGTGAGCGTCGTAATCGCCGGCGCTTCGGCGGCATCTCGTTGAGGCGTTTCCAACCGGAGCCTCTTCTTTGTAGCCATCGAGGTAATCGGGATGATGCTCGTTGTCGCTCGTCCGACCTCTTCGCCCGTCCGATTGGACGAGCCCCCAAAATGTTACGCTCGTCGGGCGTCAGCCGCTCTATCGCACTTGCACTCACGCGCGACACGTACTCCGTCACTCGCTCAAAGAAGCAAGGCTCGTTTAGAAAAAGGAACTCGTTTATTATTGCAGCCCGTTTATACAAAAAGCTCGAGTATACACGTCCGAATGTGACGGTATCCCAGAGCATAATCTGACAAGCGATGTTTATAAACAACCGTCGCTAAGGACGAAAGACAACGTAGCGGGCGATTCACATAACGTGCGGCACGGGCTTACTTCACGGGCGTAACAATACATTGTCAACTTGTGCTTTCTGGGGCTTTGAGAGAGGAGAGTTGACCGCAGTTGTGGGGCAGGACCTCTCCTTGGTCGCGGTTGTCGCGTCGGTATGTCGTTCTCGGGAAGCCTGGCGCGCTCTTTCCAATTTCGCGGAGAAGGTTGTAACGATGCGCCCCTTACACCAAGGCATCGTTCCCGGCTACCACCCGCCGGATGCCGCCCGACCGACCTTCCGTCGGGCGAGGACAGGGCGCGGTGCGCCCACATTTTTAAACGCTTGAAACGCACCGTGTGCGCGGGAAACCGCCGCACCGGTGCCCTCCCGCGCGACGCCGACGAGCGCCGACGGGGGCCGAACCCCGGCCGAAGACGGGAGCACGGAATCGCGCTGCTCCCGCCACCGCGCGGCTCGCCTGACGATCGGCCTCCCCTCCCGCCGAACCCGCCGCGCCGAGCGGCATATATAAACCGGCGCGCTCGGCGAGACGGGACCTTTTTCGTCTCTACCGTTCCGACCGAAAACCTATCCTAAGCTCCTAGGGCGACACGCAAGCCGAGGTCCAGAGTGTGGGTCTCGAGTGAGGGTTCTCAAGTGTCCCCGACGCCCATCCTCCGTTCCGGCGATTACGGCCAGACGCGGTCGAGCGTGCTCAGCCCCGCAGCGAGGGTTCTCACGACCGTAACGCCGGGACCCTGCCGTCCTAAACGTTTGCGCATCCCGCCTACGAAGTGCACGTGCACTCGCGTCCGTTGCATATAACGCGTTCCGTTCTCGCCTGCGAAAAGATATCGCATCTCTGTACCGCGTTCCGTTCTTACCGTTGCATTATACCGCGATCCACATTACCGTTGTATTATACCGCGATTCACGTCTCTGTACCGCGTTCCGTTCTACCGTTGTATTAGGCCGCGATCCACGAATTGATCGAGTCCCGCGTGGGATAAGATACCCGTTCTCTAGCCGGCCGAGTGCAGCTGCACTGCTGACCGTCGTAACATACCGCGTTCCGCCGCAATCGGGCGGCCGTTGCAATACACCGCGCTTGCGTGTAACGCCGAGTTCCGCCTATCTGGCGCCCGTTGTAATATACCGAGTCTGTGTGTACCACCGAATTTCGAGTGAATATAATAAACGATATCTGTACATTGCGAATTGGTTATTGTCTCTGGGCCTGTCATCGAACCCCTGATCCGGAAATCCCGTCCGCGTTCGATAAAGTCAGGCCGTTACATGGCGCCCGAACAGGGACCGTTTTGATCCGTTCCGAGAGACAGTAATCAAGGCGCATCATGCCGAAGGCGTGGATATACGCGTTATCAAAGAGCCAGCTTATCGTAAAACTCGAACGGCTCGAACTAGACCCCGACGGCTCGGTTGACGAGCTACGCCGTCGCTTAAGCGCTTATGTGACCGAGCACCCGGAAACGGTGCAATCCACCGCCGCGGGGGGCAGACAGACGCCGGCCGCACCCACGATCGCTATAGACCCAGCGGGAAACCTCCGCGTACCGGCCGTCGACACGCGCCCGCCAGCGTCACCAAACGTACCGTTTTACACACCGCCGCCATTCGAACCTTTTCGCATGACCGCGAGTGACCGCCCCCACGAAACCCCCGCCCAGGTCATGGACCAGATACGGAAATGGGGATGCCATTTCGACGGCAAAGACCCCGTGGCTTTCCTCGAGCGGCTCGAAGAACTAAAAAGCGCGTATCAATATTCCGGCGCGCAATTGTTACTGGGGCTACCGGAGATGTTTAAAGGCGACGCCCTTCTGTGGTGCCGGAACAACCGAGCTAGCTGGCGGGGGTGGAAAGATTTCTGCGCCGACTTCCGCGAGTATTACCTGCCGCGCCGGTACCGCGCCAAGCTGGTCCGCGAGATACAAACGCGCCTGCAAAAACCGGACAAACCGTACCAAAAGTTCGCGACGGATATGCTGACGATGATGCGACGGGCCACCGGGTTCACGGAGGAGGAGCAAGTCGACGCGATCTATGATAATATGCACCCGCGTTATCAGATGTACATCCGCCGCGACACCGTAACGCGCACGCGACATCCTACGCCTGGCGGAGGAATTTGAGCACATTGAAGAACAGACGCGCGACCGACAAACCGCCGCCCCGCAGCCCGCGGTTGCCGCCGCAGCATACGACCGCCGCGAGTGCTGCTGGCGATGCAAGCAGAGAGGGCACAGCCGGTTCGATTGCCGACGACCTTCGCGCCGATTCTGCTCCCAATGCGGCAGGGATGGCGTCTTCACGAAGAATTGCCACCCGCCGCCGGGAAATGCCGTTCGGGCTGGGGACGAAGCGGCCGCCCCCCGGTCCTCCGAATAACGTATACCCCGCGCCCACACCTGACCGTGATAGCATCAAAGCAGCCGTACGAGGCCCTTCTGGATACCAGATCCAAAGCTTCGTTTATCAACGCGCAAACCGCCGACAAAATATCCCGCGATTTCCCGATCTAGCCGGTCAACGGACAGGTGCATCTCGCCGACGGATCGAGCACGTCTATCCCGGGTACGATCACCTTTCCCCTCACCGTGCAGGGATGTTTTGGCACCGTTTCTCAAATTATGCCAGCGCTAGACTACGACGTCCTGATAGGCGTAGACCTGCGGGCGAAGATGGACTTCGCCATACCGCCGCCGGGCCCGCTCGACGCCAACGCGCGAACCGCCGCCGTCGAACACGCGTCCGAGGATAACGAGATGACAGAGGAGAAACGCCTCCGCCGCTTCCTGGCCGTCGAACTCGCGAAGTTCGAGGCCGTGCAGGGACCCACCAACCGTGGGGAGCACGTGATACGCGTTAAAACCGACCGACCGGTTAAGCAACGCTATCGGCCGCGGAACCCCGCCATGCAGGCGACCATCGACGCAAAGTCGACAAGATGCTCCGCGACGGTATTATCGAACCGTCTCACAGCGCGTGGAGCTCGCCGATCGTCATTGTGCGAAAGAAGGACGGCAAACCCCGATTCTGCATCGACTTCCGCAGTAGTGTATATAAGGACATTCTAACCAGGGAGCTCCGAGGGGGGATGAGGGAGAGGGGTATCGGGTTTCGCGGGGGGTGAAGGGGAGGGGGAAGGGGGCGGGGTATCGGGTTGCACAGGGGTATCGGGTTTCGCAGGGGGTGAGGGGGAGAAGGAGGGGGCGGGGTATCGGATTTCAAGGATATCGGATTTCAAGGATATCGGATTTCAAGGATATCGGGTTACACAGGGGTATCGGATTACGCGAGGGGAGGGTGAGGGGGAGGGTGACCTTGGCATACCACGTATGACTCACCGGGATGACTCACCGGGGGATGACTCACCGGGATGACTCACCCTCGTTCGCGTTCGCGCCGCGGGTCCGCGAGTCCGCGCGGGGGGGGGGGGGTCCGCGTTCGCGCCGCGGGTCCGCGAGTCCGCGCGGGGGTCCGCGTTCGCGCCGCGGTCGCGAGTCCGCGCGGGGGGTCCGCGTTTGCGCCGCGGTCGCGGGTCCGCGGGTCCGCGGGTCCGCGCCGCGGGGGGCCCGCGTTCGTGGTCGAGTGGGAAATCCTACCTTAGCAGAGCGGTGAACAGGAGTCTTCGCTACGCGTTGTAATTGAAAAAATTCCACCGTCTTCTCCAAAGACCTCTATTCTTTTCTAAAATATGTAGTCACGGAGAAAACTCTGGTTCGATTCGCGATCGGCGATTCCGATTTCGCGACGGATCAGATATCTCGTTACGTCGACTCTCCACAAATCCAATATGCCACAATTCCTCATGAACGGATCGCTGATTTTTACGATCGGTTTCCTGATTTTAGGATTGACTAGTTTGCACAATTCTACGTACTCGTCGCTCATATCGCATTAAAAAGAAAAAATGTTCAATCATAAAATGTTCAATCATAAAATGATGAAACCGCGGTATTGCACTCACGACTTCCAGTCCTCGACGGGAGGAACAAAAAAAATCACAAAGGCGACTAATTGCGTCACTAATCCATCAAAAAAACGAAAATGTATCCGGACACGTTTAAGCACGCTCACGGCCCCGGCGAGACTGAATTCAATGCAGAACGGAGAAGTCGCCAGAGAAAAATATAATGGCGGTGTATAAAACTGATAGTCGCTTCCAGCGAAAAGTAAGATAAAATACGTCTCGCGCTACAAAGGCGAGCGCCGACATCCGCTAGAAGTCCGGCTGCTTGAATTTACAAAACAAATATCGCGTATCGTAACATGGAAGCGAAGGCGCCGATGCTCCGGCGGACGTTGCATATGTACGGCTCGAATGAAAATGCGCGCGAAGAAAATATAGTATGAATTATAATAATAAAAAAAAAAATCTATCTACGCAGTACGTAAAAGGAAGAAATGACGTCACCGGGACGATGATCGACCCGATAACGCGTCGAACCTGTGGAAACATGTTTGTCGTAAACAAATTTTTTTCTTTGAGAAGAGGGCTGTTATTGCGTAGACGTATCTATTTCACACTATTTTTTTACAACGTAGTACGTGAAACAAAGGAAGAAATGACGTCACCGGAACGATGATCGACCCGATAACGCGTCGAACCTGTGGGAACATGTTCGCCGTAAACAAATTTTTTCTGGGAAAAGGGGGTGTTATCGCGTAGACTAAACAATCTATCTACGCAGTACCTGAGACAAAGGAAAAGATTTTTTAAAAAATCAGTTGGAGCGAGAGAGAGAGCAAAGGGTATATAACGAGGGATGAAGCGCGTCGAGCCGCAGTAGAGCAAGATTTGAGAGCTATACATCGATCGAAAAGTATCGCGGTTTATTTTATGGTTAAACACGTTATCGTGTGCAAGTGCTCTGTAAAAGAGAATCTTTTATCGCTCAGTCGCAAAAGATGTTCGTCCTGCTGTCGAGACCTTCGGACATTCGCGATTTTAGCGCCGAACAGCTGCAATTTGTGCCGAAAACCGTTTTGTTGCAAATGTGCGGCGATCACGTCTACTACGTGTGGGACAGGCTTCCGGAGCATATAAAGGCGGATCTGGAGGTTCAGACCTATCGTCGCTGTGACGAACATTGGAATCAACCGTGGCAGGAAACGCACATCGACGGTCCCGCTCCGATGATTAAGGATTGCGGCGAGTGTCAACGAAAACACCATTAGCTTTCGCGACGTGAACATTTTTGTGAAAATTGATACTTTGATATCCCCTTTCTTCAGTCTATATGAACTTATGTTGGAACACTATCGCGTTCAATATTCCTATCGACATTGTCCAGCGTATCATCGACGCGTGTGCAAGTGCTCCTTCGAAGATTGTGGCGTGATCTACCGCTCTTCAATAGTGCGAAAGTGATCAAACATGGATCAGTTCGAGCAAACAGAACGCGATCTATTGGAACTGTCCGACCAAGTAGCTACCGTGGGTGAATTTTTCACATGGGCGCTGCAATGCGCGGAATTCGTCGAGCAGCTCGAGACACGCTGTAGTGCCAAACGTTCGCGGCTCTCGATTGGGAAGAGGCAATCGTTGGTTGCCAGAATCGCGCGACTTCGAAGGTGCGAAGACGCGATTGGAAAGACAATTTATTCGTAGCGGTGGCGATTATGCGAACGCCGGTAACAGTGGCGACACTGCGCGCGACAGAACTCGTATGGCGAGAAATCGATGTCGCGTTCGAAACGCGGATAATGACCGGCGCGGTAATTAATACGGACCATATAGAACCGCGACAGTTTCTGGAAGACGCCTGCAGCGTAGTGTGCAGGCGAGTGCGAGACATTTTAAAAAAACATAATTGTGTTAAAGTGAACACCGCGTTCAACGGGGAGTTTGTGGCGGGTGAGAAACGTGCCAATAAGAGTCTGTGTACAAATAACAAAAAACTCTGTCGTACATCGCACTTGCGCGAGTGGTACGAGCGGCACGTTATCGAGCCCACATTAGCGTCCCTCGGGGAGTTCCAGGAACGCGACAGTGGGTGGGCGTTGACGCGAATCCTCAATTTGACGGTGAACGTCAACAGATACAATCCTTTGCGCGCGGGGTGTCACGTCAATTTACCGCAAAAAATTAAATCAAAAAAAGCGGTGATCAATGTGCGATCAATGGACAATGCGTGCTTTGCGTGGTCGGTGGTGGCTGCTCTGCATCCAGCCGAAAGACATTCAGATCTGGAATCATCATACCCGCATTATTCAACGATACTGAATTTACGTGGCATTGAGTTCCCAATGACGTTGAGTCAGATTAAACAATTCGAACGACTCAACGACGTGTCGATCAACGTGTACACCATCGAGGGAGAGAAGACGCCGAACGTTCTCCCGATACGACTCACCGACCGCACGAGTGACAAACACATAAATCTATTGTACGTGCAGGACCCGCGAGACGACAATGTTGGACATTTCGCGTGGATAAAAAATCTATCCCGCCTCGTGAGCTCGCAATTGAGCAAGCATCATGGTCAGAAGTACATTTGTGATCGGTAAGTGTCTATACTTCTTTTAATAATAATATATAGAATATATTATATTTAGTGTATAAAAAAAAATTTACAATAATTATGTTTCTTTTTTGCAGATGTCTTCACTACTTTAGTTCGAGCGACAAGTTGCAGTCTCACACGGCAGACTGCCGTGAGGTAAACGACTGCGCTATCAGACTGCCGAGCGAGGACAACAAGTGGCTGAACTTCAAAAACCACAGCAGGAAAGAGCGATTTCCTTCGTGGTGTATGCCGATCTGGAGTGCGTGCTGAAGAAGACACAACCGGAGACGGAACACGCGTCATACGCATATCAACATCATCGGGTATGTAGTATAGGATACTACGTACAGTGCTCGTACGATGAAACGTTATCGGCGTATCGATTTCGTCGCGATAATGACTGCGTCGCGTGGTTCGTCGAGGAACTCAACGGATTGGCGCATCGCGTAAAGAACATCTTGTCCGACATTGTATGCATGGTAGACCTAACGCGAGACGAGTGGGAGACATTTCACAGCGCGGACGCTGTGTCACATTTGCGAAAAACCGTTCGCGCCGGATGACAATCGTGTACGCGATCATTGCCACCTGACCGGGCGTTATAGAGGTCCAGCACATTCGACGTGCAATCTGAATTATAAGGATTCTCACTTTATTCCAGTCATTTTTCACAATCTATCGGGCTATGACGCACACTTTATTATCAAGGAGATAGCTGCCGCGTTCGAAGGCAAGATCGATGTACTACCTATAACAAAGGAAAAGTACATCTCATTCACGAAGCATGTGAAAGACACCGCCGAAAGATCAGATTCGCGAAGCGATATAAAATTAAGATTTATCGACTCGTACAAATTTCTGAGCGCGAGTCTCGCAAAATTGGCATCCTTCCTCGATAAGGATAAATTGAAAATTATACGTTCCAAATTTTCCACGTTATCCGACGACGATTTCGAATTATTGACGCGAAAAGGTGTCTTTCCATACGAATACGTGGACAGCGTCGAAAAGCTGGAGGATACGTGTTTACCGCCGCGCGACTCATTTTACAGTTCTCTGACCGGTGACACAGTATCCGAGAGCGATTACGCGCACGCCGCGAACGTATGGCAGCGATTCTCCGTTCGAACCCTGGGCGAATACAGCGATCTATACCTGAAAACCGATGTCTTGCTGTTGGCCGACGTGTTTGAGAATTTCCGCGACAGCTGTATCGCGAGTTACGGACTCGATCCCGCGTACTACTACACTTTACCAGGCTTTACGTGGGACGCCATGTTGAAACATACGTGTATCAATTTCGAACTGCTGACCGACATTGACATGGTCATGTTCATCGAACGTGGTATTCGCGGCGGCCTGAGTCAATGTTCAAGCAGATACGCGCAGGCCAACAACAAGTACATGCAGTTGTACGATCCATCGAAACCGTCGTCGTATCTAATGTACTTCGATGTCAACAACTTGTACGGTTGGGCGATGTGTCAGCCACTGCCCTACGCGGAGTTTCGATGGGTCGAAGACGCGTCAAATTTCGACTTCAGCGCGATCGCTTTGGATTCGCCTACGGGCTATATTCTCGAGGTTGACCTAGAGTATCCGCAAGATAAACACGACGCGCACACTGACCTACCGTTCTGTCCGAACGCGCGATAAACCGCCCGGAAAACAACAGGCTAAACTTCTCGCCACCCTGCACGATAAGAAGCGTTACGTCATCCATTATCGCAATCTGCAGCAGTGTACGCGCCACGGCCTTCGCGTCACAAAAATACATCGCGTATTGCAATTCGCTCAATCTGCGTGGCTCCGCTGCTTACATCGAACTCAATACAAAATTTAGAACACGGGCCAAAAATGAGTTCGAAAAAAATTTATATAAATTAATGAATAACGCTGTTTTCGGGAAGACGATGGAGAACGTACGCAATCACGTAGATGTAAAATTACTGACGAAGTGGGACGGACGATACGGTGCGGAGGCAATGATCGCGCGACCGAATTTCCACAGCAGGAGCGTGTTTTCGGAAAATCTGGTAGCCGTCGAACTGCGCAAACTCGAGGTGAAATTCGACAAACCGATCTACGTCGGCATGTGCATCCTCGACATGTCGAAGGTGTGCCTGTACGAATTTCACCACGAATACATGTCTCCCCTGTACCGCGACTCGTGTAGAATCATGTATACCGACACGGACAGTCTGATTTATCATATCGAGTGCGACGACGCGTATGAGAACATGAAACGTGATATAGTCAGGTTCGACACGAGTGATTACGCGGTAGATAACGCTTATGGTATGCCACTCGTGAATAAAAAAGTGCCGGGCCTGATGAAGGACTGAAAACAACGGTGCGATCATGACCGAATTCGTTGGACTTAGGGCGAAAATGTACGCCTTGCGAGTCGACGGTAAAAAAGACTGTAAAAAAGCGAAAGGTGTCAAAGAGCAACGTCGTAGCGCGTACCATCACGTTCGACGACTACGCGCGGTGTCTGAACGATGAGATCGAAATGACTCGATCGCAGTCGTGCATAAGATCGAAAATGCACGAAGTGTACACTATCAGCGAGACGAAAATCGCTCTGAGTCCAGTACGACGATAAGCGATATATCGTGCCGGATTCGACCGATACGTTGCCGTGGGGACATTACCGAATATAACGTAATGTATATACGTATGTAATGTATGTATTATAATGTATGTACGTATGTATGTAGTAGTATAACGTGGTCCCGTAGTATAATGTAATGTGATCTAACTGCTGCAAGAGAATTTTTAAGATTGTGACAAAACTATATACGTAAAACTTTTGATTTTTTTCACTTCACATTGTCAACGGAGACAATAATGGAACAAAAAACGATAATGTATGCGTCCGATTCCGATTCCGATGACTCGCTGCAAAACAGAGCGACTCCATCGCCGATCTTATATGGTGATATGGCGTGGGAGGAGAATCGCTGGAATCAGGAGTTGAAGGAGGACGCTCGCTGGAATCTGACGACGTACCCTCTGCGAAGGGCGATCGGAAATCCATGTGTGCGGGAAGAACTGTGGATACGAACAATAGCAGCTTTCGGTAATATATCGAAACGGTATATGAGTGGAGTTTCGATGAAAATTCCAAAGAGATTTCGTTACATGAGCGCTGAAGACGAAGACGCGTTTTGCGATAAACTCAAGAATCGGTGGGATAGAGTTGACTTCAAAGTACCTAGGAACAGTGAAGGTGATTACGCCAGTATGGCCGGAATACTATCGCTTGAGTGCTATACGAGCACGAGCTGCATTGCGCGAAATGAATGAAGATTCGAGCGAACAGCTCGAAGAGAAAGAACAATAATAATGATGAGCGAGTTTGAACTGAGTGATAAGGAACAATGAAGATTAATGTATGCAATGTATGTAATGTAGTAGTATAACATATAAATGTATGAATGTATGTATGTATGTATGTATGTATGTATATAACGTATGTATTACAATAGATGAAGGAATATTAATTACACATTTATATATTTTATATTATAAACATTTATTCAATAAAAAATTTTTATACAATATTTCCATTTATTATCTCATAAACCATTTTATTCCTAAAGTATGGCATATCGTCCTGCGTGAACGTTATATTCCTGTTTGCACAGACATACTCGGCGAACATGCAAGAGAATACGCCACAATCGCTCCCGTTCGTCTGTTGCGGAATGTTCTTGGCGGACTTCAATTCCCAATCGCTCATATCGTAAGAGTGTTTTTTCTTGTCAAGACTCTCATCTTGTAAATATAGTTTTAGCGCCGCTAGACATTTCGGATTATCGCCACCCATACTATCGTAATATACAATCGTTTTATCGCGGAAATCTACTATTGACATACACCAGTGAACATTCAGATGTATAGGGATAATTATAATATCCTGCGCGAATATGTCAACTTTCCTGGTCCATCGCTTTAGCGACGAGTGACCGCCCGACAGAAGTTTCGGATAAAAGAACGTGTTCATCGCGTGTACTTTCGGATACAGTGTCGGAAGATGTACCTCTGGCGATCAGCAGATTCAGGTAAAAGTTAATTACTTCGTCGTTCAGCCAATTTAAGTTGACCAGCGTGTGAAGATCCTTTTGCGTGAGTCCTCAGGCCGAAGCCTTCCGCCACCACCTCCATACTCTGGAAACCCTTGACAAAAAAAAGTATGGTGTTATAAAATTATGATGTCACAAAAAAGTATATCGCACTCTTATTATTTTTAATATTAATATGTATATTTACCAGAGTGTCTCGATCGTTGCACAGATGAATCGCTGCACACAGATTTTAAGTGTCTCGATCGCTGCACAGATGAATCGCTGCACACAGATTTTAAATGTATCGATCAATGCACAGATGTATCGTCGCGCATAAGCTCTCAAATCATACTGCTGCGATTTGATGCATCCCTCGTTATATACCCTTTGCTCTCTCTCTCGCTCCAACTTAATCTTGAAAGATCATTTTTTCTTTGTTTTGCATTTCTTCCTTTGTCTCGCGTACTACGTTGTAAAAAAATAGTGTGAAATAGATACGTCTACGCAATAACAGCCCTCTTCTCAAAGACAAAAATTTGTTTATGGCGCCACGATGAACATGAAACCCGCAATAGTAGATAACGTATTATATTAGAAAGGATATTAATAAAGATATCGTACATGTATTTAGTATTTAATATTTTTTATTATATACTTTATATGTATTACATATTTCAAACACTTTACATGTATCATTTTTATATTAAGAATAAAATACAGTTTGCACGAATTAAATAACATTGTTCTTGTGTATCCAAGAGTTGTGCGATCCGTCGAATCCCAGCCATTTCACGTAAACCTCGTCGCCTCTCCTGCGCAGTACTTTCTCCACGAGATACACGTCAGGATAAGTCGCGCGATGCAACTCGTGCTCGTAGAACGCTCCAGCGACGGATTTTCCACGATAGTCCTCGAGTAGGTAGGTTACGGGATTGGTATGCTGCACTCTGACGATCTTAAACACCTCGGTGGTCCAATTCGGCGTGTAACCCTTCTCGAAAATCGTCTTGTATTTGCTGACGCGTACCGAGTCGCCCGTTTTGAACTTTGCCGGGCCCGCGATCTTTATCGCGCTGTACACCGTAGCCAAGAGTCTTTCGGCGATCGCGGGGGTAACGTCGACGGGTCGCATGCCGATCGTTCGATGCTTGCGCGCGTTGTAATCCGACACGAGTCGCGGTAGCTCGTCGACCCACTTGTAAGTTCCGTTGAGCGTAAACATCTTCCACATGTTGTTTTTTAACGTGCGATTGAATCGCTCGACGACCGAAGCCTTCAACACCGAATACGTGGAATAATGATTGATGCCGTGTTTTCTCACGAGACGTTGCACGTCGGTGTTGTAAAATTCCTTCCCCATGTCGGTTTGTAGGTTACTAGGGCACCTCCCGCTATCTCGAATTATCTCAGCGATAGCGACGGCTGTCTCGCTGCCGCCTTTACCCTTGAGCGGCACGGCCCACGCGTACTTGCTCAACACATCGATGACGGTGAGTATGTAGTGGTGGCCTCCGTTGAAACGCGAGTACGGGCGCATCTCGACGATGTCAGCCTGCCACAGGTCGTCGTACCCCCGCACTATGACATGTCTGCGGAAAAAAATTTCTTCTCGCCGGTGCGTGTAATTCGTCCACCAACCGTCGCTTTTCGATATTTTTATCCACATCGGATTTTAACAGACTCATGTTTCGTTAGCGTTTCGTTGGCTGTTCGTCTTTCGTCCTTCAGCTGTACGTAGCCGTTTCTGTTTCTGTTTCTGTGTCGTTCGTTGCCGCTTCTGAACCGCTCAGAAACGAGTTCGAGCCGTTCTTGAACCGTTCGACAGCCGTTCGACAATCGTTCTCGAACCGTTCGTTGTCGTTCGTCGTCGTCAGTTAACCGTTGTTTGTCACTCATCGTCGTTGTCGTCGTCGTCGACGTTCTTTAGCCGTTTGTAGCCTTTCCTGTCACCGCGTAGTTCGCAGCTGTTTTGAATCGCTGTAATCGTTTCTGAGCTGTTTTTGAACCGTTCCACAACCGTCCGACAACCGTTCGACAACCGTAAGACAGCCGTCCGACAGTCGTTCTTGAATCGGTTCGATGCTGTTTGTCACCGTCGTTAATTAACCGTTGCCTCTCTTCAGTCGTCGCCGTTCGATAGTCGTTTCTGCTGAACCGTTTCTTCATCCTTCCGTAGCCGTTTCCAATCTACCGATACTTGCGCGTCGAAGCTCGTTCACCGCAGCCTGTAACGCTCGCACGTCCTTCTCGAACGCGGTAAACTTCTCGTCCGACTCTTTCCGTTGATCTGTCAGACTTTTAAAGCACTGATCAACATATATTTTGTTAACAGCGTCACCGTCAGTCTCAGGTTGCGCTACGCGACGAATCTTTCGCGACCTTGCGTCAAAGTCCATGGCGGTGCGACACAGAGCGTTGTCGCGCACGAAATTTCTCACTAATCCGCTCCATCGATGATGACAGGAAATGGTATTCGTCGCGTCTTCGTTCTGCTCGAACAATCCAAATTTATTAATCGGCATTTCGACGTTGATTGAACGGATCGCTGTCGCGCCGTTTAATTTATAATAAGCCCAGCCTCGCGGAGTTCCTCGATGATCGACATGATCTCGTTGTCGTGGGCATTGTTCCCAGCTTGATGCGAAGCGTCGAGCAATCGCAGACGATCCACCAGCTCGTTGGGGTCGTCCCAGTGCACGTAGTCAATCTTATTGACGGTTAGCGTCATCGCGCGAGGCGCGAATAATCTCTTTCCGGATTTTTTCTTCTTGGATTCGGTCGACATCAACGGTAAGATTACATGTAGATACTTGTATCCCCTGTTGCCCATTCGTCGCTCGCGAGGATCGTGCTTGTATTTATAAGCACTCGTTGCCAACAGTATGTGCCTGTATTTTTCTAAATCGTCCTCCGTGTAGAGCTTGTCATCGGGTACATCCTTGAAGATCAACTTGTAAATACCGGGTGTGCCGGTATATCGTACATCGTCTATGTAAATGTAATCATCGGTATCCACATGAAAACGTTTATTACCAAGCATCAATTTATTATTATCGCGGAATTTAACACCGAACGTAGTGTCTATCGTTGGATCGGCGCTCAAAACAGACGCGATGTACACTCGGCTCAGTGGACCCAAGCAACTTTGCAACGTTTCTATAAATGATTCTCGACCTTCCGACGTTTGCAACTGCTTTTGAACGGTCGTCGCGATCGAGTCGTCCGTGGTTTCAAAAACATTCGCGCTTGTGAGGAATTCGGGACTCATACGTTGCACGGTTCGCGTCAATGTCGAGGTTATCGGTGTAGAGGTTATCGGTAGTACTGTCGATCGTTTTGATTGACTAGATTTATTACGCGGTGTCAATGACAGATCCGACCAGGAGTCTAATCGTTTCCTCTTTCTCTTCGGTATATCATCCGCCTCTTCCTCCTCCTCCTTCTCCTCCCCGCTCTGTTGAACGGATAGCGGTTCGATTTTCGCGTCAGCGTAGCTGCTCGTCGGCTCCTCCGTCTTTACCGCGATCAAGCTCTTGTTGTCGGCGATCTTTTGCAATGGCCCGATGAGAGGTTGAAAGTGCGTGTCCAACTCAATGTCCTTCTCGATCTTACCGGTCTTCAAAGCGCGAAGTTTCTTGCGAATCGATTTACTCGTTTTCGTAATATCTTTCGCGATCTTCTCACGTTCGCGAGAATTGTCACTCCCGTCGATCGCAGCCATTATGGGGGGGAAAAAAACAAAAAACAGAGTGTCGATCTCTCCCTCTGTAACGCTAACGTTGTTTCGACGACGTATCGACGACGACTGACCGCTTTTGCGGTATCGCGAACATGTTAAATCCTTTTCTGTATCGGCCGTTCGAAAGCGCGTTGTCCTTGTATATCACTACGAATCCGTACTTGTATCGCCAACAATCTTGACACAACGAGCAAAATTCATCGTACGACATGTCGGTATTCACGTGATCGTTGTACACGTGTTTCAAATTAGTGCCATCCTGTTTGAACAGGATCAGCAAATTTGCGTTGTCGCGTATCAGATGTTTAGGTATTCTCGCGTACGTCTGACAGAGATAAAAGCAGTCGACGCTCGAGTGTCTGCCCATTGCGAAATACTCTCTCACAGTGTCTTGCTTATCGCACGCCACGTCGTCGAAGACGAATATCGAGTTTGGACACGCGTCGCTCGGTGGAATGACGTCACTGTTATTGGAGAAGGTGTAGTAGCCGATTTCGTCGATTGATGTTAATAAATTTTCCAGATATCGGTATTTCGGTTGTTGCAACAATTTCGAGTACATGTACACGTTCTCGAAACGTACACCGTGGTGCGGACTTTCCAACAAACTTATCAGAACGTTGGTTTTACCGCAATTTGAGGGACCGCAAATGATCGCGCGTATAATAGTCGGCAGCATCGTACCGTGTCTGCGCTTCTCCGCGTTGCCTTCCATCGACAGTGATCTGTCGTCGCAATTCGTCACGCAAATCGCCAACGGTTGTCGCACGAATCTCATTTTTTTTTAGTTTCTTCATACACTTTGTACAACTAAATCGAACTTTTGTTCAAACGTCTATTTATAGATGCGCGGCACCGCGATTCGCTCAGTCGCACAGATGTACGTTCTGCTGTCGAGACCATTCCGCAATTTTAACGCCAAATGCGGCGAATGTCAATGAAAAATAAAAAAACAGGTAGAGGTCTGTTTAATCGCGCGATAAGTGCACTTCCGTTCGAATTGCACATTCCCGGCTATCAGTTTTGCGGTCCGGGTACTCGTTTGCGAGAACGATTGGCTAGAGGTGATCCGGGTGTAAATCCATTGGACGTGGCGTGTCGCGAGCACGACATAGCCTATTCGCGTAGCAAAGAGCTCACCGAGAGACACGCGGCGGACAAGATACTCGCCGACAGAGCGCTGGGACGCGTTATCGCGAGAGATTCAGCTCTCGGAAAGAGGGCTGCCGCTACAGCCGTCTGGGCGGCCATGAAGGCTAAGACGAAGCTCGGAATGGGTTTGAAAACGCGGAAAACACGAACGAGAACAAAGTCGACAAAAAAGAAGCGGATACTTTTGACAGCGAAACGAGGTGGCGTACTGCCGATTCTACCGTTGTTGGGAGTTCTCGGTTCTCTGGCCGGCGGAGCGGCCGGAATTACAACGGCGATGTACGCTAGCAAAGCGTCAGCTGGAAGAGACGCAACGTCACAATCGCGCCATGGAAGGTCGCGGACTTTATCTCGCTTCGTACAAATATGGACAAGGATTGTATTTCGGCCCGCACAAACGCTGGCGAGGAGTAGCGTTGAAGATTAAGGAGGCATATACCTTTCTCAGACCAAAAAAACAGCATATTTCACAATTTTTTTGCGGCAAAAATATAAAAGATACAAGGATCGGGTTTGTCGCAAATAAAAGTACATATTTTAAGTGCATTTCCTGATTTTTGGTTTTTATTAATGATGGAAACCCCTTCCCCTACAGCCCCTCGCCCTAGGCCCTGCTTGTCATGTAGAGTTTTGCGGTACCGGCGGAATCTCCGAACTGGTTCATCTGAAGACAAAAAATAAAAAAAGGTCTTAAAGTTTATGATACTTTCTAGTCTTTGACCCATCCTTTTTTGAAAATTCAAATTTTCAATAAAATGTCAAAATTTAGGTATCGATTTTCGACAAAAATTTCAATCTTTTTTGTTTAAAAAAAAATATATAAAATCAAAATTTTTCAAAAAGCATGGGTCAAGGACTGATAAATTTAAATTTTATGAACTTTTATTTAAAAAAAAAATTAATAGATCGGTTGATCCATTACCGAGATATTTATGGTACCGACTTGAAAAACATGGTTTCGAGAAAAACGCGTTTAAAGTTTCAGAACAAGTTTACACTATGATAAAACTGTTTTCTCACAACTTACATGTAATCATCTATTCCGGGGCCATACAGGGAATCCTCCAGGGCAAGGTGCTCATCATTTTGATGGTTTTTTTCAAGGCGGCGCTTTAGTCAGGCCTCCCGTGTTGCATGCTGCTCTCTGACGTCTGCTTGATTGCAGCAACGAGTGTCACTCAACGCAGCAAATTGTACTGCGTTTCGTCCAACTGCTATTCCCCTTGTACTCATTACTTTCAAAAGAGCTAAGGTTATTTTATTAAATAAACAAACAGCGAGAAAAGTCGCAATTTCGACGACCCGAGCGCTACTGTTTGTATTTTTCGGAGCTATCCTCCAGATCAAGTTATAACTTTTGTTCGTGTTTTGAGTATATCCGCCAAGGCAACGTTTCAATAACGAGAATTTCAATAACGTGGTTCACCGCGTCGACTCACACTCTCCGTCGTCCCGCGCCGGACAGTATGTTTTGAAACAAGTCTTAAGTACTCCTCAGTTGAAAGTTAAGCGCCGTGTTCGGCCGTATTCAATCTCGCCGCTTGCAAGTGATCTGCGTCGTGCTCGGCCGTCACTCCTCGCGGGAGAATCGTTCTATCTCGCGAGTTGCGAATGATCTGCGTCGCGCTCGGCCGTCATCCTTCGCGAGAGTTTCCGTGCAACTTCGCGGGTTGCGAGTGATCTGCGCTGCGTTCAGCCGTCCCTGTCGCGAAGTTCAGGTTCAATCTCGCCGAATGCGAGTGATCTGCGCCGCGCTCGGCCGGCACCCTTCGCGAGAGTTCAAGTATAATCTTGCGGGTTGCAAAGGATCTGCGCCATCGGCCGTCCTCCCTCGCTAGAGAAACTAAGACACCACGTTGTGCGGGTAAAGTGCCGTGTTCGGTCGTTTTACCGCGTGCAAGACATCCCGCGATCATTTCTGTAAGCGCCTTGTGCGCCGTGCGCCGTTATCGGCCATGTTGGTGTAAGACATTCAACGATCATCTCTGTGAGCGCCTCGTGCGCCGTGCGCTGTTCTCGGCCATGTTGGTGTAAAGCCGCCGTGTCACCGTTCGACACAGCCATTCGAATAACAAGTGTCAGCAGTGTGGTGTTCACGTGAACATGTTTGTGACACCCTAGCTAATAAAGACCTTCTCTCACAGTACAAATAACACGAGTTAAACTGACTGAATTTGCCTGTTCCGCCATCCTACGATCCTACCGCGCACCTAAACGGAGCGCAAACCTCCCTACCCCGCACCGCATTGAAACGAGTCTGGCGTCTGGCCCAGATGAGTTTCTGGTTCTTTGAGATGAAACATATACGTTATAAACAAATAAACAAAAGAAAAACAAGAATGTTTGCACTCTTTTTTTATTTTTTAGTACTTTTACCTTAAAAAATATAAAATATATAATATACTATTCCTGGTGAAAATAAATTTTACAACAATTTACGTATTTCTATAAAAAATTACTGCTCGGGGGGCGGTAGAGCGTTCCCCGGATTTGCGATTAAACGAGACTCGAAGGACCAGCGAGGATGTTGCGGTCCCCGCGAAGCGATTATACGAGAAAGTACGAAAGCGAATAGTATGATAGCAAGGCGACTCACCGTTTCGATGCCCGGGCCCTCTCGTCGGGGTGCTCGAGTCGTCCGTCTCCCTGGGCAGGCAAACTCTCCGTGATAACGGGAAATGTCTGGCAGTCAAGGTAGACGCAGGCAGCAAGCAAGAGGCACACCGAAGAGGCAGGCAAGCAAAGCACATGCAATATAGCACTCAGAGCGAGACACGGCGCGCAATGCTTGGTGAATCGGTTCCAGTAGCGAGTCGATCACTTTCAAAAGTGTTAGCACGACGACTTCCGGAGCGAGAGTGTAGGCTCGCGTCGCGCTCCTGTTGAGAACCGGCGCGAGCGAGTATTGCTCCAACAATTGGGGATGCCACCCGCGGGCGGGCAGCACGAGTCGGGTGAGTCGCGCGAATATTGACTTAGATCGCGATCCGCCAACGTTCTGCGCGAGCCCTAACGGGTGATCTATTTATCGACGG
Source organism: Temnothorax ravouxi (assembly GCA_030770255.1). Lineage (NCBI taxonomy): Eukaryota > Metazoa > Arthropoda > Insecta > Hymenoptera > Formicidae > Temnothorax > Temnothorax ravouxi. Next base: position 34,162 of record JASTWP010001447.1, on the reverse strand, counting down.
CTCGACTTTACCGTCGAATCACGAATACGACAATATAATGTAACGCGAAGTATCGCTAATGCTACCGCGGACGAACTAACAATTAATATGTACAACTATATACAGGGGCGAGCTCCAAACAATTACAATCTTCTACAATAAATCACAAATTTCTACTAATTTGTGAAAATTGTAGAATTTCATGGTAAATTGTAGTAAATTGTAATAAATTGTAGTAAGTTGTAAAAAGTAGTTTTTGAAGTTTGGTTTTATAATGAAGATATTTTCTTCCTTTCTTTCTTTAATCACATCGCTATATTTTCTTGTCGCTCCACCTGATGGTCCATATGCCCCTTGCGTCAACATTTTTCTCAATTCTTCTATTTCCTGTTTAATGCCTCTTATCTCCTCACAGACTATCTCTTTTATCATTGACTTGATTTCCTTTTTACATGCTGTCTCATCTTTTAATTCTTTCACTGTTATTACAAGCCAATCTATTTTTCTATCCATATCCCCTGTTCCACTCGCGGCTGCTACCTTATTCCCGCTGCTTGTCGCCGGACTCATTTTTGCAGGTCCCGTTGTTCCTCCTGCTGCTGCCACTGCTTTATTTATATCAGTTATTTTATCACTATCGCGGTTTTTATCATAAATTTTGTGCCTAGATACACAACCTGGATGGAAGAAAAGCTTAACGCAGGACTTGCATGCGATTACTTCAGTTTTTATCGCCTTCTTATAATCCGAGCATCTCTCTTTCTCTCTCTCTCTCTCTCTCTCTCTCTCTCTCTCTCTCTCTCTCTGTGAGTATCATTGCTTGTCTATTCTCTTTGCTCCTGCTTTAAGCGAATCTATTTCCTGCCGTAAGCCGCCTTCGGGCCATTTTGTTGCAGGTATTAGCAGGTTTTTTGTTGCTTGTCACGTGCTATCATTATCTTTCTGGTGCTTGCTACCTAATTAGAAGCATTTCTGTGGCAAATATCATCGCTTGTTCTAACCTAATTCTTGGCTGTTCCTGTGGAAGACGTTGATCTCAGCTGCGCATGCGCCTATCGTTGCCGATCTTCCCTATCTACATGCTATTTTCTGAACACGTGCTATCTAAGTGACGGCTGACTCTGCGATATTTCTTGTGATCTATACGGAACACTCTGATCGCGGATCGATACTACAGAACTCTACTTTTAAGTGATTAAGCGATTGTAGATAACACATGCAGCGTACGTGTGTTAAGTGTACTAAACGGATTGCTGGTGAATCTGTTTCATGTGCTGAGTGTCATAGAGCATTTCATCCGGGTTGTGTCAAAGCTTATGTAGGTACGAAGTCCGCTAGTGCTTGTTGTGAATCACAATTTTTAAATATGCCATTTACTAAAGTATCTAACATTGTTGATGCCTCGCTTGGCGGTGCACGTATGCATTCCACTACGCATGACACTATGCATAACACTATACAAGACTCTACCAATGATCTTTTGCGTGAATTGATTGTTAAGTTTTCCGCTTTTATGGACGGTCAGCAACGTACTAACAAAGAACTAAGTGATAAACTTAATCACTTGAATCGGCTTGCTGACACCGTTAGTCAGAATAGTCAGCGCATTGCCAAATTGGAGCAGGATAACGCTGAACTTATTCGCGAAATTCACGATTTAAAATCTGCTCAGCCATTTCAGGGAACTCATGGGGGAAATGAGTTAATCATTCGGGTTTACCATTGGCGTTATCTGTTGCTCCATCTGAGCTTGCCAGGAATGTGCTAAAGGCATTGGACGTTCCTGACTTGTCTTGCCATATTCTCGGTGTCAGAACTGTTAAGAAGGCACTGTCGGCGATTTCCACTGTTGCTGCATCTTCCGGCTCAGTCGTTGTTACCTTGGCCTCGAGTGCCGTGCGCGATATGGTTATTTCAAAAAAGCGGGCAAAGGGTGTTCTCAAATGTAAGGACGTATGCGGTGGTAACTCAGATCGTTACATTTATGTAAACGAGTTGTTATCCAAGAGCACTTACGACATGTTACAACGGGCTAAGAGTGTTGCTAAAGAGAGGTCGTATAAGTATGTCTGGGTAAGAAATGGTCAAATATGTGTTAGGTCTTCTGATGGTCGACCTGTTATTCATATTGATTTCGACACTGATCTAGCTAAGCTTATCTGACCGGCTCATTCCTTGTTCTTTGATCGTTCGGCTTAATCAACATGTAATTCTTCTGGGATACGTTTTGCTGAACTCAACGCTTATTCCTTTGTGGACATGTCGACTTGCTTGCACGTGAAATTGGATAACATTGTTTCTGGTATAGAACTTCTAGTGCTTTCATTCCTTATTATTAGTTCATAAATTGCGCTGCGCCTTAGTTCTTAGTTTTATATACATTATTTAGTTCTCTTTGGTAATACTGCTCCTTATCTTATTTTTTTTCATTGTACTTATTATTAGTTAAGTTGCGTTAGTTCTTAGTTTTTTTTACAGGGTATATTATTGAGATTGCTGCTGCTTGCTTTATGAGAGAGAGCATGCACATCATACTAACTTCTGACCGCTATATTTCGCTTTTGTTTACATCTCATTGTATCTCTGCATCTTGTAACTGCTATATTATTGTAATTGCGATATTATTGTAACTGCTATATTACTTTTTTGCCCTTTAGCCTTTGCTTAGGCATAATAAATTATCTCTCTCTCTCTCTCTCTCTCTCTCTCTCTCTCTCTCTCTCTCTCTCTCTCTCTCTCTCTCTCTCTCTCTCTCTCTCTCTCTCTCTCTCTCTCTCTTTCTCTCTCTCTCTTTCTCTCTCTGCAGTAACAAAAACCCACGTTTTCACGCCAAATCGCGTGTTACGATATCGTATTAAAACTTATAATAAACGACTGTTTCGGCCGAACTTCAACCGATGACATAATGTGCGCTTTTAAATATCAAAATAAAAATACATAATTATACTCAATGTATACAAAATAGAAAACAATAGACGTTTAGCTTGTACACGTAAGTGAATCTCGCGTATCGTTAATGTATATATTATAAATGTGTACTTAGCGCCTTTTTGCTTTTTTTGAAAATTACATTTACGTGGTATTATTAACAAAACAATATTTTCACAAGCTCGGATTATTCAGTATAACCGCTGTAATCTACTTTTCATTAAAAAGTGCTCTTTTGTAAACTATTCATCATTATATACTGTAAGTACCAATAAATTCTAGATTTAATAAAAACACAAAATAAATGCTATTATTTATCAAAACTCACATTTAACCGATAAGCTTATAGATGCAATTAATTATACGGATTTAATTTTAATTTTTATATACAAATTATATCGAATTCTCTGATAAAAATTCGAACAAATTTAGATTTAGTATTAGACATTTAATCATTATGTCTAATACAAAATTTATAGAATATAAAGTTTATCTTTATTTTGCATATAATAGTAAAAAGAAAATACCTTATTAATTATTTCGGTTGGTGTGGAGGGAAATTATTTAATTTTCAGATCCAATAAAGGTACTAATATTCGGACCCTTAAGAGTAGGTAAATGTACCAATGCCTGGACACGCTCTGTAAATTGTTGAACATTATTTCTGCTGTAAGTGCCTCCGGGCGGTTTGTTGCAGGTTTGAGCAGGTCTTTGTGTTGCTTGTTAAGAATAGATATAAGGTCTTTCTTTCCTTGCAACTGGAAGTTGGATATTTCGAGGTGAGAGTTGCTTCTATTCTAACTTCTATCTGACTGGATTGTCTATTGGCAAGAATTTCTGCTGCGCATGCTCTTGGCTTTCGCTCTCATTTTTCTCCGCGCATTGCTATTGGTGGACACGTGCATGAGTTACTGCTTAAATTTCACTGCTTCTCTGCGATTGGCTGCTATTGGACGGATATAAGCGTATTACTACAACTGCGGCGTCTCTCGTGGCTGCTACTGGACTGACTGATGCGTATAAGTGAACCATAACTGCGGCGTCTTTTGTGATCTTTGCGTACTTTATGCTTGCTGCATGATCGGTGTGCCTAGTGACTTTTAGTCTAAGTTAAAGCTCATAACACATGCAGCCAACATGCACTAAGTGCAGAAAATCTATTGCGAAAAGGCCGGTTGAGTGCGGGGAGTGTCGAAGGGTGTTTCATCCTGGATTGTATCAGGTCATATTCGGTGACCAAATACGCTGATTCTTGCTGCAAATCTCTACTGTTGTCACTGAATTTACCTCCTCTCACACCGGGAACTGAAAGCAGCGCGCAATCATTTGATTTTGGGAATATGGCATTTTCTGTTGACCCTTGTACTCGATCGAGCCCGCAACCTGGAACGAACGATCTTTTGCTGGGATTGATTAAGCAGATAAAAAAGTCGGATTCAAAGCTCTCTGCTTTCATTGACTGTCAGCTCAGAACAAATAGTGAAATTAATGGTAAACTCGATCAGCTGACTAAATTATCAGAAACCGTTGCTAGTAACACTCAGCGTATTTCCAGCTTGGAACAAGAGAATGCGGCTCTCAAAAGAGAACTACAAAATTTAAAAACTGCTCGGTCTACCCAGCAAATATGTGATGCGAATGAGCTTATCGTATCGGGATTGCCGGCGACGCTTTCCGACTCCGTCTGTGGTTGCTCAGAATTTGCTTGCGGCTCTTGGTGCTTCCGATTTTTCTCCACATATTCTTCATGTAAGAGCTGTTCGCAAACCTCTCCCAGAAACTGCTAGTGGTCGACCTGAGGCTGTTACAGCTGGATGTTCTCTTATTATTACTGCAACCTCATGTGCCGTCCGCGATTTAATTATTTTTAAAAAACGTACAAAGGGTGTTCTCAGGCAGGGAGAGATTTGCGGTAACAACTCCAAAAATATAGTCTATGTCAACGAATTGCTCTCTAAGGATTGTTACGAATTGTTGCAACAAACAAAGCGTGTTGCGAAAGAGCGATCATATAAGTATGTTTGGGTGAGGGATGGACAAATATGTGTTAGGCACTCTGATGGGGCGCCTGTTATTCGCATTGCGTCTAGTGCTGATCTTGTTGGGCTCGATTGACCATGCCGGATTTATTCACAGAAATGCTTAAAAAGTAATGAATCTGAATTTCGTGTTGCACAATTCAACGTTAATTCTCTTCGTGGTCATATTGAGCTTGTCAGACTTTACTTTGACTCCAATCCGTGTCATATTATCTCAATATCAGAAACGTGGCTTCATGAGGGAATTTTGGATGAGCTTGTGGCCTTAGATGGTTATTTTTTGATGCGCCATGACCGTGTCGGGCGTATGGGAGGAGGCGTTGCCTGTTACATTCACCACACACTAAAGGCTAAGTTAGTCGCGTCCTCTGCGGCAACTAGCATTAACGCTCCGGAATTCCTTTTAATTGAAGTTCGTTTGCCAAGTGACGAAACTGTCTTATTCGCGTCAGTTTACAGGAGACCTTTCGTGACTTTGCTCTGGCACTTACTGATGTCTCTCATCTGTATAAGAATATAATAATAGGTGGCGATCTAAATTGTAATCTACTAGCAAATGGCTTAACTACCTGCGCGAACTACCTGCGCGACCTTATGTCAAGTCTATCTATGAAAATTGTACAATCTGATGCTACGTATCATACGGCCACCACTGATTCATGGCTTGATGTCTTAGCTGTAGATTATTGCGAGAAGGTCTTTAGATTTTCCAAGTCTGAGTGCCCGTTTATTGCTGGTCATGATTTAATCGAATTGTCGCTCTTACTGGGCACTAGATTGGTGATGGAGCGTACTATCTCAAGGCGTTGCTATCGAGCTATTGACACTGATGCGTTCTTGGTCCACCTCCAGTCTTTAACTGAGAGTCCTGAGATGATGGCTTATGTTCGTGCCACTGATCAGTCATTCGCTTCTCAAGTTGACGGTTTTTGTTCAGTAGTGTCCGAAACCTTACTTAATACACTCGATGCGTATGCACCAGAGCGCGTTTTTAGTATTAAAAAACCTCCTGCGCGGTGGCTCACAAGCAAACTTAAGACTAGGATTTGTATTCGCAATCATGTTTACAAGCAGGCAAAGCGGTCAAATAGTTTGCTGAGTTACTCCGTCTACAGACATTTCCGCAACCAACTTAATGTTGATATTAGGCGTGCCAAAAGTGATTTTCAACTCAGTTCTCTCAAAAACATCACCGACCCGGCTAAATTATGGAGAGAGCTTGCACGTTTGGGTCTTGCAAAGTCATCTTTTGTTTCTTTTCTTCATTACTTCACACCCAATCAATTAAATTCGTATTATGTCTCTTTTTCTGATGCTCATTCGCCCTGTCTATATGATGACTTTATTTTCGCTTTAGCTCGGGTTGCTTGCCCATCTCAGCGTTCAGAGTTCGTCTTTTCTGCTATTACGCCTCGTACGATCTTTGAGTTGATGTCTGCAAGTCCATTTCATTCCTATGCGTCGGGTTCTGATGGTATTCTTTTGTACATTTTGCGTATGGCTTGGCCCGTGATCTCGGTGTGTTTAACAGCTCTTTTTAATTGCTCTTTAGAACATTCTTTCTTTCCGTCTCAGTGGAAGCGTGCACTTATTCGACCACTCTCGAAGATTCGCATTCCGTCATCCCCGTCTGACACAAGACCGATAGCCAATTTACCTGAGCTGTCTAAGGTGCTTGAGCGGATCGTTGCCTTGCAGATTACTAAATACCTGACCAAATATGAACTTATCAGTCCCAGACAGTCTGCGTATCGTCCGTGTCATAATACCCAGTCTGCGCTTCTGCGAGTCTGCGACGACATCAGGAAAGCAATTGATGTTGGACATATAATAATCATGATTCTTTTCGATTTCAGTAAGGCTTTCGACACGGTTCCGCATCTTAGACTCCTGATTAAACTCAAAGAGTTGGGTTTTTCTAACTCCGTTCTTATTTGGCTTTTCTCATACCTTACTGGTCGTTCTCAGGCTGTGGTGGATGGTGAAGGTAATTTTTTCTTTTGGTTATTCACGTTGTGTGGTGTTCCTCAGGGCTCTGTACTTGGTCCACCTCTGTTTAGTCTTTATATTAATGATATTGGTAACGTCCTGATTTATTCGGAACATATGATATTTGCGGATGATGTCCAGATCTATCGTTCTTGTACTCCTTCTGATATTCTCTACAACCTCAACCTGATCTCCAAAGATGCGAATGCTATTTTTGACTATGCAAATGTAAATGGTTTGAAATTGAACCCGGCTAAATCGAAGGTAATAATATTTGGTAGCGGGACTAATATCAGTAATATTGATCTGAATCTTCTACCACCTATTGTCGTCAATGATACGCCTTTACCATATGTAAGTGAAGTGAGGAACCTTGGAGTCTTTCTTCAGTCTAACCTTTCGTGGAACAAGCATGTCTTGCATGTCTCGCAAGAAGTTCACCATTCGTTGCTCAAGCTGAAATTTAACAAAAACTCTCTTTCCACAGAACTTAAAATCAAGCTAGTAACGACTTTGATACTACCTCACTTAGATTACTGCTGCCTGGTTTATCATGGCTTGAGTAAAGAACTTAATCTGAAACTACAGAGACTTGTTAATAGCTGCATCAGATTTATCTTTAATTTGAGGAAGGACGACCATGTAACGCAGTATAGACGACGCCTTGGGTGGCTTTCTGTGGAGAACAGAAGACTGTATCATCTTGGCTGTCAGATGTTTCGAATCATGTATATGGGCTCTCCAACATATTTGAGCGAACTTTTTACTCCATTTGATCCATCTCTAAGAAGATCTAATCGACTGGTTAATTCTTCTATGCAAACATTTCATATTCCTGCTTTCAGAACTGAAACGTATAGAAGTTCCTTTCAAATATCCGGCATCTATTTCTGGTACTCTCTTCCAAGTAATATTACGTCAGAAACTACTTTCGCTACTTTCAAGAGTCTTCTTCGCTCTTACTTGTTTTCAACTAAATTCAATTGTTAAGTTCTCATTTAATCCTTATCTCCTCTAGTTATTAGCTTTTTCTTAGTGTTAGCTGCGTTTAGTTCTTAGCTGCGTTTAGATTAAGTTTATTCTGTGGTACTTCTTTTGTTTTTCCTAGTATTAAGTTGCGTTTAGTTCTAGGTTGCGTGTATACTAGTCAATTGTAATTTAGTTTATTTCTTGCGCTAAAATTATGTTATGTTATCTTTGCCCTTTAGCATTGCTTGGGCATAAATATACAAATCAATCAATCAATCTCTCTCTCTCTCTCTCTCTCTCTGCGGTAACAAAAACCCACGTTTTCACGCCAAATCGCGTGTTACGATATCGTATTAAAACTTATAATAAACGACTGTTTCGGCCGAACTTCAACCGATGACATAATGTGCGCTTTTAAATATCAAAATAAAAATACATAATTATACTCAATGTATACAAAATAGAAAACAATAGACGTTTAACTTGTACACGTAAGTGAATCTCGCGTATCGTTAATGTATATATTATAAATGTGTACTTAGTGCCTTTTTTGCCTTTTTTGAAAATTACATTTACGTGGTATCATTAACAAAACAATATTTTCACAAGCTCGGATTATTTAGTATAACCGCTGTGTAATGTACTTTTCATTAAAAAGTGCTCTTTTGTAAACTGTTCATCATCATATACTGTAAGTACCAATAAATTCTAGATTTAATAAAAACACAAAATAAATGCTATCATTTATCAAAACTCATTTAACATTTAACTCATTTAAGCTTATAGATGCAATTAATTATACGGATTTAATTTTAATTTTTATATACAAATTATATCAAATTCTCTGATAAAAATTCGAACAAATTTAAATTTAGTATTAGACATTTAATCATTATGTCTAATACAAAATTTATAGAATATAAAGTTTATCTTTATTTTGCATATAATAGTAAAAAGAAAATGCTTTATTAATTATTTCGGTTGGTGTGGAGGGAAATTATTTAATTTTCAGATCCAATAAAGGTACTAATATCCGGACCCTTAAGAGTAGGTAAATGTACCAATGCCTGGACACGTATCTATGTCTGGATATCTTTAAAAAAATATAAATTTATGAGAATAAACGTTTGGATACCATGACTAAAGTTTCAAACTACAAAAAAAATTTTTTTATATTTGATTTTAATTCTCGTTATGGTGGATACTCACTAGCGAAGACGAACGCCGAACGAACAGCGAATCGTGCATGCTCGGGGGGCGGTAGAGCGTTCCCCGGATTTGCGATTAAACGAGACTCGAAGGACCAGCGAGGATGTTGCGGTCCCCGCGAAGCGATTATACGAGAAAGTACGAAAGCGAATAGTATGATAGCAAGGCGACTCACCGTTTTGTTGCCCGGGCTCTACTTCCAAAAGTGTTAGCACGACGACTTCCGGAGCGAGAGTGTAGGCTCGCGTCGCGCTCCTGTTGAGAACCGGCGCGAGCGAGTATTGCTCCAACAATTGGGGATGCCACCCGCGGGCGGGCAGCACGAGTCGGGTGAGTCGCGCGAATATTGACTTAGATCGCGATCCGCCAACGTTCTGCGCGAGCCCTAACGGGTGATCTATTTATCGACGGCTCGACTTTACCGTCGAATCACGAATACGACAATATAATGTAACGCGAATTATCGCTAATGCTACCGCGGACGAACTAACAATTAATATGTACAACTATATACAGGGGCGAGCTCCAAACAGTGCATTTGTACACCATGCGTGCTTAGCACGAATGAGATACAAACGCACGATTCGCTGTTCGTTCGGTGTTCGTTTTCGCTAGTGAGTATCCACCATTAAACTTATAAATAATAAAGATGTCCATATATAGGTACGTGTCCGGGTATTGGTACTTTTAACTTAATTTCTAAATGTTAAGTAAGACATAATATATATTAACTTCTTAATGGCTAGTTAAGAAGAAATTCGACTTTGAGGATGCAACGCCCTTATAGAAAAGTAGTACTAAAAGTACACAGTAATAAATTACTGTAAATACTGGCAGTAATATTTTGGCGAGTACTTTAGAAGTACTGGGCATTACTGGTAGTAATTTATTACACAGAATTACTAGTGCTTAGTATTGAATTACTCACTCAAAAAATTTCCAATTTCCGATATTTACCCGACATAAAAAAAATTATTTTTTTCGAAATTTTATTACTATTTTATAACTAAATTTGTTTCTTAAGATGCAGTCTATGATTATAAATATTTTCTCGTACTTGAAAAAACACTTACCTTGGTGGGATTTGAACTCGGGACCTCTGGATCGTGAGCCAACTGCCTTACGTGGTAGACTACTTCTTAATTTGATGTAAGTGTTATATATAGTCTACATATGTCATAACCAGCGTAAATAAATAATTTTTCAAAAATCATCTTAAGAAACAAATTCAGTTTAAAAACTGATTATTATTATAACACATAACTTTTGTATTTTTACAACATAATAAAATTCTTCAATTTTAAAATGTCTCACTATCATTTTCATTAATTATTTATTAAAACGTTTCATTTGGCTAATATTAATTGCGATTGACAACATCAATGTCTCCTGAGATTAGGACTCTTGGATCCAACAATATGAAATGCATTTTATTAGGTACACGTCTTTATTTAACAAAAGAGACTATTTGTCAAAATTCCTTAGTTAATGTCTCCTCTGATATTTTTTGCAACATTATGGAAATGACTCCGGAATGTGTGGCTATTTATCCCGAAATAATAGAATGTAAATGTAATATAATGTCATACAATAGGAAACTGTGTATATCCTCTAGTAAATTCCTTAAAGAGAGACTAAAGCAAATAAAAAAAAAATAAATTTTATGTTTACGTAAAAAATTTGTAAAACCTTGTCTATCCTTTAGCCTTTGACCATAGTTGCAAAACATATAGTTCATCAATGGATCAGCTTGATTAATTACATTTAATTACTTATTTTATATATTAGGTTCCTTTACTCCAGATATAAAACATATGCATTTAGGCGCCGTTTGCTGCCCCAGTAGTTGAATCTCATTTATACCAGTACTTAAATACTAGACCAAGTAATGAATTACTAGGAAAACTACTTACTCATTCTATCAGAATTTCACGTCTAAGCTCAACTACTAGATTCTCCAATACTTCAGTACTTCACGTCTAAGCTCAATTACTAGATTCTCCAATACTTCAGTACTTTTTTACTATATAAGCAAATACTGAAGTACTTGTATCAGTATTTTGGATCCCGGAAGAACTACTAATACTACTAGATATTACTCATATATTACTCATTTGCCAGTAGTTAAACTATTAAAATACAAGAATAAAATACTAATCGCTAGTAAAAAATTACTAGATTCAGTAATAAATTACTGACCAACCAGTAATACTTTTCTATAAGGGCGTGTAAAATTCGACTAACAATAAGTCCGCATAAAAATTATTGTGAAAGTTCTAGACGTTCTGATAAAAGTTCCGTTTTTTAGTACAACTCTAAGAATTTTAAAAGGAATTTCTATGATCAAAAACGATCCAGTCACTAGTTAAGAAGATATTCGACTTCGAAGGTCTGCCGTAAACGTCATTTGCGTAAGTATTGATGATGATTTTTTAAAACAATTTTAAGGTTTTGGAATTTTTTACTTATCAAGAACTCTATAGAACTTTTCGAAAGAAATTAAATGAGCTACTTAGAACTATTCTGGCTTAAAATTAAACTTATTTTTTTTTGTTTTTTGTAAAAATCAAAAAAATTTTAATTTTTTTCAAAAACTCTAGTCGTCAAAATTCTTCAGATGAGCCATTCAAAACTATTCAATCTTAAAGTTGGGTGTAAAGTTAGCACCCCATTTTTTAATTACCTTTTTTATAGTGTTAATCGCCGGAACTCTTTTTATAAACATAAAAATACTCTTATACTCTGTAACGATGCACCCCCAAATATGCATCGTTCCGGCACAACATTTCGCCAAAGCCACCCAGCCGACCACTCGCGCGGTGAAGACCGGGCACGGTGTGCCCATTTTTTAAACCTTAGCATGTAGCGTTAGGAAGTCCGCGAACGGACTTACCGCCTCGACGCGCCGAGCGGTGCCAAAGGCGGCCGAAGACCGCCGAGCGCGATTGCGGCGTCGGGGCGCCGTAACCACCGATTGCTCCGTCGCACCGCCCCGGCGCTCGCGATTGCCGTCGCTACCCCCACCACGCCGCGACGCCGCCGCGACGCGTATATAAGCCCGCGTCGCTGGCACAATTCGCGATTCCCGATCACACGTCTTACCGACAGCACCGATCCCGAATTCCCACACCAAGCCAGTCCGAACGTAAGGTAGAGCGCCTCCGGCATTCTCTGTCTTCGTCGAGTGTGTCTCGGCCGACGACCCGCTTCGGCCACTTCATCCGCGATATTCGAACAGGGGTAAAGCGTTTCTCTACCTCCACCGCGAGTTCCTTGACCACGACACCCACCGCGCTGAATTACAGCAATCTCATCCACGCTTTGCGATCCACATCGCATCCGCGCTTCGCGCCATTTTTCCGCGCTCCGAGCCGCGCCGCCCGGGAAACCGGCTCCGCCCGTACCGATACCTATTGTCACGCGATTCGGTCCGCGAGACCACCGAAAGTACCGGCTCCGCCCCGCACATACCGCGTGTTACCTCGCGCCGCCAACCCGCAACCAAACCAGCATTGTCTCATACGCACGCCCAACCGTCGTAAACCGCGCGAACACTTGCTAGCAAATCCAGCTAAGTCAGTATATATATATTGGCCCGTTGTAAATGTCGCGAATGTGTTATTAAAGAATAAACGTTGTTATGTTTTGTTAATGTTAGCCCGTTGTAAATATCGCGAATGTATTGTTAGAGAATAAACTTTGCTATTTTCTGTTAACCGAGACGCTCCTTCATTCTGCCAACCTCGCCACCCGTCTGCTTCTCCGCGCCTCCTTCGAACCCAGACCAGCCGCGAGCTAGATCCGCGCTTCGAAGCCAGGTTGTTTTAACTCTTTGAAAAGAAGCTGGAACTTTAATCAGAACTGAAAAAATTTTAAAGTAGGGGTGAGAACTTCACACACCCTGTAACATTATTTATGTACTATAATATTACAACACGTCATAACGCGGAATAAATACGGCCAATAGTAGCAGTTATTAATTGCAATGCAGTAAAGACCATAGATTGGAATTGCTTTGATCTTTAAAGATAACTTCACAATTCTAGTAGTTCAAACTCTTTTTTTATAAAATTTTATAGTAAAAATCTTTATTATGAAACCTATACTTTTTTTTCATCCAATCTCACTTTAAAATTTTTGTCACAGAACTCTGCTAATCACGAACAAATGTGATACTCGGATTAAACGCAACGCATTAAAAATCTATTTTTTTTAATACGACTATAAAGTTATTCTTGGGAATCAAAAATTCCGATACGTGGTAATTGCTTTCAAAGTGTCAAGGTTTCCGAAACAATTTTAAGGATCTGAAAATGTGAATTTGCTTATACTAAATTTTGTGAGAAATTTTGTAACGCGTGTACACCATCTGATTTTGCCTAATTGTTTTGTAGTATCGGTGACAGTGCGACGCGCGAAAGTGCAAGTACAAAAGAATTGTTTGACGTATATAAGCATGCAATGAGTTTCTACACCATATGCATAAAAAGAATGGATTGTCTGACGACACGATAAAAGAAAATGTTATCGCAAAAAAATGCAAGTATCGTGTCTGTACGGTCAAAACGCAGCGTAAAGCTATTTACATTTGCATTGTATTGAACGCACTTTATATTCGTTAAAAATGATAACTATCTTAACTATTTGAGGGGCAAAAGTCAATGAGCATTGGTACATTTATGACAGACGATTGTTATATTACAATCTTCGTTATTTTAATCGCATTTATCGATAAAGAAACTGATAATAATATCCATATTATATTACCAGTTACATAAATCTGATAGTTATTGTTACGTGATACACAAATTGTTTTTATCATCCTTCAAAGAGTCAGGAGTTCAACGTTTTTTGCTCAAAGTAAAAAATTTTTTCCCTTTCCTCCCCCCTCTGTAATTATTATATTTTTGTTCGACGCGAGAATCGATTTCTCGAAGAACCTCGAGATATTTATTACTAGATGCATGGCCCGCGCTTCGCGCGGGCTCAAAATCTATTACTTCCAAAAAATTCGATAACAAATAATTATACACTTTTTAGCACTTCCCGGAAAATTTTGTATTCTGCATCTAAAAAATTGATAACAAAAAGTAGAACTGTAATCTTCCCCAAATAATATTAATTAGCTAATTATATTAACAGTTAGAATTATAATTATAATTTGGATAATAGTTTCCACGCCAGATTTTCTGGAAACCAGTAACTATAGGTAACTATAGATAAAGTTACCGATTTTTTGGAAACCGGTTTTTTAAATTTTTCAGAGAGAGAGAGAGAGATAGTGATATGTGAAAGTGTCAACTTATAAAGTTGTCTTTAAATAAACGTGAAATATACTTTATAGTATATTTACACACTAAGAAAACATGAAATAAACGAGAAATATACTATAGTATTCGACGATGTCAAGTAAATCAGGCGAAAAATACATTCAATTCATTCACACATCACTCTCTCTCTTTTTCTCTAAAAAATTTAAAAACTAGTTTCCAAAAAATCGGTAACAAAAAACTATACACATCATGACATTCCCCGGAAAATTCTACCGCTATTTAATCTATAATTTTGTGAAAAAAATTTTAAAAATTTTAAAAACCGATTTCCAAAAAATTGGTAACGAAAAACTATACACATCATGGCACTCCCCGGAAAATTTTACAACTATTTCATATACTTTTGGTAAAGATTCGGTCCACTAACAAAGAGATTCGATCAATTATTTCCCGAAAAATTAAAAAAACCGGTTTCCAGAAAATCGGTAACGAAAAACTATACACATCATGGCACTCCCCGGGAAATTCTACAACTATTTCATATACTTTTGGTAAAGATTTGGTCCACTAACGAAGAGATTCGATCAATTATTTCCCAAAAAATTAAAAAAACCGGTTTCCAAAAAGATCGGTAACAAAAACCGTACACATCATGGCAATTCCCGGAAAATTCTACTCCTACTTCATATACAATTTTTTGCGATTCGGTCAATTAATTCCCAAAAAATTGAAAAAATTTCTAATACCGGCTTTCAAAAAAATCGGTAACAAAAAATTATACATTTTATAGCACTCCCTGGAAAATTCTACCCCTATTTGATATATAATTCTTTGAGATTTGGTTAATTATTTCCCGAAAATTTGAAAGAATTAGAAAAACCGGTTTCCAGAAAATCAGTAACAAAAAACTATATACACATCATGGCACTTCCCGGGAAATTCTACCCCTACTTCATATACTTTTGGTAAAGATTCGATCCGCCTAACAAATGAGTAGTTCGCGGACAGACGGACGGACGGACAGACAGACAAACAGTAGCGTTTTATATAATAGTATGATTCTACTATCATTTGCTCCAAAGGAGAGATATTGTTATAGATTACTTTACGCCGAATTTTTGCTGTGCAGCGTAATACGAATCATATGACATTGCGTTGCGATGCATTGCATTGCACTGCATTGTATTAACATTTTTTACAGGGTACATAGGTACGCGATATATAATCTTCGGATCATCGTGAAATATTTAATGTGACGGAATATGCGAATCGCGTGATTTAGAATAATGAAGCGCAATGATGTGTGGTGTGTCGACCGTTTAACTGCATTGGTAATTGTGAAATTCTCGCGGAATTTACGCGCTTGAGCGTATGGGCCAAAGCACATATGACAATCGTAGTCGTGGACGTAAGTAACGCACAAGCTTTAGCATAGGATCCTGATTTGTCAGGTCGAGGACTACGATCGTCGTATATCGCTACGCCATGTTTTGTTTCTTTGCCCTAAATCTTCGAACGGTTTGCTCGTTTCAATTCAGCCGTTGGCGGCGTCCCTAACAGCACGATATATTGCAGCAACATTGCAGCAATATTGCCACATTGCTCTTGCAGTGTAAAATTGCAGCAACATTGCAGCAATATTGAAATACAATATTGTGCAATCTTGCAGCAATATTACGTATCGCGGACGCGGATTGTAATGTAGCCAATCGTAGACGAGCATCTGTGATTGGCTGAATTCCACGGGCTTGCGCCAGACGCAATAAATATATCGTTCATGCATAACTTTTGCTAAAGTCGCACGTAAGACGGTCCTGTCAAGGGAGGTGATAGATCCGCGAGGGTGTTATAACTATAGAGTTCAACTGTTTCTCCTTTACCGTTGCATCCGTTGTCAACCAGGACGCAGCGAGATCGATCGCATTGTCTTTATTGTCGCTCTCGTCGGTGCCCTCCATCACGTCCGCGAGCGTCTCCATTTTCTCTTGCTGCTCCTGCGGCTGTCTCGTGCGCGGAACTCGCAAGATTGTACGAGGTATCGCTCGTCGTGGAACTGTGCTGGTCGTAGAGCGTTTTCTGCGGCAAAGATCCTTGATCTGCCTTCATAGCCGGCATCGTCATTCCCTCGGGCATTATCGATGCTAAGATATACTTGGCTCGAGTCAAGGTGCGGTATTGGTGGGGAAAGCCGGCGGGAATTACATGTATTCTTTCTTTAATAAATTCTGGTTATCTTTAATGTTAAAGGTGCCGCACATTAGATTGCTGTTTCTGGATTGTATATGCTTGGGTATACAGGAAGGCAATTTGGGTGTAGTGAATTTTCAATTACATTTGTAAAACGCAACAGATAGTCATCATGTGCTCCAGTGAAAAAAAATGTGATAATTGAATTTGAAGATGGTCTTCAAGTTGTACCATCCTGTTGGATCGATGAGAATAAGATTACGTGTTGGTGGCCAAGTCATCTAACCTCAAAAACAGACGTTAATCGAGCAATATTACGTGAAACAATGCCTCGAGAAGGTGACAAGTGGTCGAAATTAACGATAGTAAAAATTTTTGGCAGTAATTCTTATATTCAAAAATATGGTAACATTTATATATATATACATAATTATATATACATAATTATAAAACATTAAAACTGGATCACACTTTTGATTGGCTTTATTATTCATTCTATGATTAATAGCTTCTTCTGTATCTAAAAAATAAAGCTGCGCAAAACGCGGAGCTTGCCCATCCGTTGAGCGCATTGCCGTTGTGGTCAAATAGTGATATTGCCCATAAATTTTCAAGCAATAAGGAGCATTGTTCACAACATCTAATGGATTTCTATTGCCCGGGGCACCCCCATGGAAGCCATAGCTAAAGCGCTATTATATAAACGAATATTATCAATGAAATTTTTTTATACAGAATTATTGAGAATAAATTGAGTAGAATAAAATTGAGAGAGAGAGAGAGAGAGAGAGAGAGAGAAAGAGAATAAAATTGAGAGAGAGAGAGAGAGAGAGAGAGAGAGAGGAAGCAAATAAAATTGAGAGAGAGAGAAAGAGAGAAAAAATCGAAGTTATTAATATAATTTTATATTACAATTACAATTTATATACAATTTATATACTTTTTAATAAATATATATAGATTTATACATATAAAATACATATAAGTATATAAAAAATAATATTTATTTATACAATAATTGTAATTTATAATTTTTTTTTCTTGCAATTTTTTTCATTTTCCTTGTCAGCGTCTTGTTTCCGCTTCTTTTTTTTCTCCTTATCATCCTCCTTCTTTTCTTCCTTCTTTTTCTCTGTCGGAGGATGCTCCTAATGCTGTCGCATATTAGGAGCCTATCTTATAATACTTTTCTCTACACTTTATATAGTCTAAGATCCCGACCTACCTCGACCTTCACCCATCTGTTTTTCTAATAAAAGGTATTTTTTATCAAACATAATGAATAAACGAACAAATCGCGGATGGGTTGCCTAATTAAATCAGGTCAAGGCTACCCTTAATTAAAAATAATTTAATTAATTTTTTTTTATTTCTACACTTATTTGTATTCTCAAAACATTCAGTACCAATCGAAAGTACAAGACATAAGTAGAAAGGAAAAGTTAGGTTGCCTATCTTTTACTGGTCCCTATTACAGGGTTGCCAGGTATAAACAGATGAGTTGGTGTTAATAATTTACACTCATCTGTTATCTTTAATTGATCTATACAAAAAATAAAGATAATTTTATTGCGAACACAGTGGTATTAGCTTGCCTAAGCAAAATCGGTCAAGACTTGCGGTTGCCGCGCTTTAAAATCCGAATATTTGAGTAAGCGAGCGGGGTTTGACAAAGAAGCGCTGAACGTACTATTCTATGCAATAGAGGAAGAAAAACTATACACTCTATAGCACTTACCGGAAAATTCTACCCTTATTTTATATACTTTTGGTAAAAATTCGGTCCAATAGTTTTTAAGTTAAAAACGTTCAAACATACACCACCCGTAAGAATTTTATATATTAGTATAGATTATTTTTTTTACTACAACAATAAATGTGTTATTAATTTTTTATTGTTTTCTGAAATATTTATTTATTTACTCGGTTTTATTAATGAAATAGATAAAATTGAAAAGTAAGTTAATATTACTTGTATATTATTGTTATGTTATACATTTTGCTTCCTCATAGAGAAAGCTTTGTTTTCGTTAAAAAAAATTTTTTTTTGTTTTTCTGAATGTGTTCAGAATGTTCTAAAACGTCGAAAAATTGCAATTTTAAAAAATGTCTGTATGTATGTATGTGTGTGTGTATGTGTGTGTGTATGTGCCAAATTTACCGAACTCCAGAACTAATCAAGCAAATCTTAACGAATATATGAAATAGGGGTAGAATTTTCCGGGGAGTGCTATAGAGTGTATAGTTGTTCGTTACCGATGTTCTGCAAACCGTTTTTTTTTTATTTTTTTACTCGTAAGAATTAGAAAAATTAAAAAAATCGGTTTCCAGAACATCGGTAACGAAAAAATACACACTCTATAGTACTCTCCGGAAAATTCTACCCCTATTTCATATACAATTCGTTAATATTTGCTTATTTAGTTCTGGAGTTATAGAAATTTTGGTAAATTTGACACATTTTTATAACTCCAGAACTAATTAACCAAATCTTAACGAATTGTATATGAAACAGGGGTAGAATTTTCCGGAGAGTACTATAGAGTGTGTATTTTTTCGTTACCGATGTTCTGGAAACCGACTTTTTTAATTTTTCTTCTCTGTTACACCCCACTCGCTTACTCAAATATTTGGATTTTAAAGCGCGGCAACCGCAAGTCTTAACCGATTTTGCTTAGGCAACCTAATACCACTGTGTTCGCAATAAAATTATCTTTATTTTTTGTATAGATCAATTAAAGATAACAGATGAGTGTAAATTATTAACACCAACTCACTTGTTTATACCTGGCAACCCGGTAATAGGGACCAGTAAAAGATAGGCAACCTAACTTTTCCTTTCTACTTATGCTTTGTACTTTCGATTGGTACTGAATGTTTTGAGAATACAAATGAGTGTAGAAATAAAAAAAAATTAATTAAATTATTTTTAATTAAGGGTAGCCTTGACCTGATTTAATTAGGCAACCCATTCGCGATTTGTTCGTTTATTCATTATGTTTAATAAAAAATACCTTTTATTAGGAAAACAGATGGGTGAAGGTCGAGGTAGGTTGGGATCTTGTACTAATAGCAATCTCGGGGAAATTCTACTTTTATTTTATATGTAATTCTTTAAGATTCAATTATTTCCCAAGAAATTGGAAAAATTTTGTAACCAGTTTTCAAAAAAATCGGTAACAAAAAATAATACACTTTATAGCACTCCCTAGAAAATTTTACCTCTACTTCATATACAATTGTTTGAGATTCGGTCAATTAATTTCCAAAAAATTGGAAAATTTTCTGATACCGATTTTCCAAAAAATCGGTAACAAAAAATTATACACTTTATGGCAATCCCCAGGAAATTCTACCCTTACTTCATATAATTCTTTAAGATTCAGTAAGTAAACAACGTTTGTTCTACCCCAACCTGCGGGATCTGAGGGGGGTTGAGGGGCGGGGGGAATCGCGGGCGAGGGGGGGAGACCGCAAGCGAGAAGAACCGCGTTTTTCGAGCGCCGAGAGGTGGAGGGGGGAACCGCGTTATTTGAGCGCCGCGGGGAGGGGGAAACCGCGTTTTTCCGGCGCCGCGGGGCGAGGGGGTCCGCGTTTTCCGGCGGCGCAAAGCGACCGCGTTTTCCGGCGCCGCGGGGCGACCGCGTTTTCGCCGCGCCGCGGGAGGGGTCCGCGTTTTCGCCGCGGCCGCGGCCGCGGAGTCCGCGTGCAACGGCCACGCCGGTCCACGTGACGTCACACGCTCCCGCTCGCGTTATCTCTCCCTCGCTTCCGTCCCCCGATCGCGCGCGTCTTCTCGTTCGCGCGGTTTCTTTCCCTCGCGCGTTCTCGCTCGCTCCCGGCCACCGTTTGCGCGCCCGATTCCCGGCCCCCGTTCGCGTTATTTCTCCCTCGCACGTGTCTCTTTCCCTCGCGCGTTCTCGTTCAGAAATTATGCAAAAACTACTAAATAAAGATAGCTTAACAAAAGGAAACAGTAAATAAAAAAAAAATTTTTTAACCATATTATATGCATTTATTTATCATGTAGCGCATTATACACAATAGTATCCAAAGCGTATGCTAATAATTCACAATCAATAATCGAATTTTTATCATAAAATTCACGCAAGATTGTAACTGCGTTACATTTATCGGTGATACAATTTTGACGTAAAATTGTTACAAACTGTTTGAATTTTTCACTTACACCGTGAACATTTTGATATAATTAAAAATACACATTTTTGACGCAATGTTCTAGTTCGAACAGAAAGAGTACGGTTGACGGTTTCATGTATCAATTTTACAATATCTGCGTCACGTATTTTAACGAGCTCCAGATCTCGAAACGTTAGCGATGATGGTTCCGATGACTGCACGAGTCGCTGTATATCTGCACGTTTTTCGATGAATGTCACCCACGTTGCATGTGGCAGAATTATCCGATTGCCTCGGTTATTGCCAATAAGTATATCCACAGAGGACGTAGGTCCCGCGTTGATTCCAACATCCAAAAATTTATATGCTGTTAATGTCAAGGCAAATCTCCTTCCCAAAATACGTGGCGTATAACGAAATTTATCAAAACTGAAAAAATACAATTATATGTTTATAAAAGTTTTATTGCACAAGTATATATGAAAATTATCAGTACTTACTCATTGTGCTGTTTCTCACACGTTTCGTCATGAATCGGAACGTAGTAGTTCGCACCGTGAGTGGAACTCTCGACTGCGCTCAAGAATCCTCGTAGACCATTTATACATACCCAAAACTGCAAATCTTGCAAAAATAGCGCCAATGTACGGCTGCTGCATGGTGACAACCACCACAATCCACATATACGTTAAATGTGATATCTTTGTCAAGAACATTCGTGATGAGATCACCTCATCGGGCATCAAATATGATTTCTTTTCAAGAGCATACGTGTCTCGCGATGATTTCATCGAACACGTGCAAAACTGCAAATTTTGCAATTTCGCATAAGTCAATGGAGCGTTATTGTTTTGACGAACATGTCGCAACGTGTCTCGCGATGATTTTATCACGTGCAAAACTGCAAAATTTGCAATTTCGCATAAGTCAATGGAGCGTTATTGTTTTGAAGAACATACGTGTCTCGCGATAATTTCATCGAACACGTGCAAAACTGCAAATAGCGCCGATGTACGGCTGCTGCATTGATACTGATCAAATCACCAAAAGTCAATGGCGCGTTTTCGTGAGCGTACGTGTCTCGCAATGATTTCATCGAACACGTGCAAAACTGCAAATTTTGCAAATAGCGCCGATGTACGACTGCTGAGATGAAATTAGATATGATAAGCAAACGATGCATCATTATTAGAATATAAAATGACGAATCTGGGGGATACGCTCAATAGTCGAGAACTGGAAGTCGTGAGTGCAACAAATGGCGTTAGCAAGAGGATCGTGCAATAACATGGAGCAAGAGTTGTTGGAGCAATCCACCCTGTTAAATTCGAGGAAAGACTATGCCGTGTGAGTGCAACGATGCGACGAGTTTGTCGAATCGTTGGAAGAACAAAGCCGAATTAAACGGCCACGATTATCGATCGATCAGTCCTCGATCGGTCTCAAACAGACGTTGGTCGCTTGTATCGCGCGACTCGAAGGTCTGAAAGACTCGGTACGTCAACGTTTTGTGCATGTGGGTGCTGGATACAGTGCGAGTGAGACAGGACTCATTGTCAAATGGCGCGAGATAGATACGGCTTTTGAAAGCCGTATACTGACCGGTGCGGTAATAAATTCCAAACACATCAAACCTCATCAATTTCTCAAAAATGCGAGAGAAATTGTACTCGATCGTGTGCGGAACGTCATGCAACTACATGACAATGTAAAAATTAACACAGTGTTTAATGGTGAATTTGTTGGGGGTGACAAACGCGCGAATAAAAGTATCGCAACGAGAAACTATGAAGTCTTTCGTGAGTCCGATGTGTGAGTGGTACAAGCGACACGTCATCGAGCCTACCTTAGCAAAGCTGGAGGAATTCCAGGAACGTGATAGCGGATGGGCGTTGTCACGTATACTCAATTTAACGGTAAATGTGAACAAATATAATCCATTGCACGCGGGGTGTTTTGTGGAAATACCGCAAGAAATTAAAAAGAAGAAGGCGGTGATAAACGTGCGATCACTGGGCAATGCATGTTTCGCATGGTCAGTGACGGCTGCTCTGTATCCAGCCGAGAGACATGCAGAACGGAAATCATCGTACCCTCATTACACGACGGTGCTAAATCTTACGGACATTAGGTTTCCAATGACGTTGGATCAAATTAAAAATTTTGAAAATTACAACAACATCTCCATCAACGTCTACAGCATCGAGAAAAAAAACAAGGAACTTGCTATCTTGCCAATACGGGTTACTGATCGTAAGATGGATAGACATGTAAATCTGCTGTACATGCATGACGATAACGTGGGACATTTTGCATGGATTAAGAATTTATCCCGCCTCGTGAGCTCGCAATTGAGCAAGAATACGAACAAAAAATACTTTTGCGATCGGTAAGTACTTATAGTTCCTTTAATAATATATAGAATATTTTGTGTATAAAAAAATTTATAATGTTTGCGTTTATTTTTGCAGATGTTTGCACTACTTCAGCTCCAACGAGAAATTGGAAGCCCACACCGTCGACTGTCGGGAGATGAACGACTGCGCGATCAAGTTACCGAGCGATAACGACAAGTGGCTGGCCTTTAAAAATCACAGCAGGAAGGAACGAGTTCCGTTTGTCGTATACGCTGATCTGGAATGTACCCTGGAGAAGATGGAAGCGGATCCGGAAACGTCCAGGTACACATATCAACATCATCGCGTGTTTAGCATAGGGTACTACGTGAGTTGCTCGTACGACGAGTCGTTATCTATGTATCGGTTTCGTCGCGATAAGGATTGCGTCGCGTGGTTCGCCGAGGAGCAAAGACGTTTAGCTCACGACGTAAAGACCATTTTGTCCACTAATGTACCCATGGCAGATTTCACGCGAGACGAGTGAGAAAAATTTAACAGCGCAACGCACTGTCACGTGTGCGAAAAACCGTTTGAGCCAGACAACGTGCGAGTACGCGACCATTGTCACCTGACCGGCCAATACAGAGGTCCCGCGCATTTTAATTGTAACTTAAATTATAAAGATTCGCATTGTAATCCCATAGTTTTTCATAATTTATCGGGCTATGACGCACATTTTATTATAACTGAAATAGCAACAGCGTACAAAGGACATGTAGATTTACTCCCAATTACAAAAGAAAAATATATTTTGTTTACAAAAAATGTTCAAAGCACCGAAGATAAAGATAAGAAAACGTGCGTCAAATTGCGATTTATCGTTTCGTACAAGTTTCTCACCGCTATTCTCGACAAATTGGCATCTTATCTCAGCAAGGATAAACTGCGAATATTGCAACGCGAATTTTGTGAATTACCCGCAGAAAATTTTGATTTGCTGACACGAAAAGGTGTATTTCCCTATGAATACATTGACTGCGTCGAAATGTTGGAGGACTTGTGTTTACCACCGCGCGACTCGTTTTACAGTTCATTGACAGGTGACACCGTATCCGAGAGCGATTACGCGCATGCCGTCGACGTCTGGCAGCGGTTCTCCATTCGAACGCTCGGTGATTACAGCGATTTATATCTCAAAACTGATGTCTTGCTGTTGGCCGATATCTTTGAAAATTTTCGCGATAGTTGCGTCGCGAGTTATGGATTCGATCCCGCGTATTATTATACTCTACCGGGTTTTACATGGGATGCCACGTTAAAGCATACACACATCAATTTCGAATTGCTCACCGACATTGACATGATAATGTTTATCGAACGCGGTATACGCGGCGGTTTGAGTCAATGTTCAAACAGATACGCGCTGGCCAACAACAAGTACAGTCGTACGATCCATCGAAACCGTCGTCGTACCTGATGTATTTTGATGTAAATAACTTATACGGCTGGGCAATGTGTCAACCATTGCCATATGCAGATTTTAAATGGGTCGACGACGTAATCGATTTTAATGTTATGGATGTCGCGTTAGATTCCTCGATAGGCTACATACTCGAAGTCGACTTGGAGTATCTGCAACATCTTCACCACGCGCACACTGACCTACCGTTCTGTCCGACGCGCGATAAACCACCTGGTAAACGGCAGGACAAGCTCCTCGCAACATTATACGATAAGAAACGTTATATCATACATTATCGCAACCTACAGCAGTGTACCCGTCACGGTCTCCGCATAGCAAAGATTCACCGCATACTGAAATTCGCGCAATCTCCATGGCTTCGCGATTATATAGAACTGAATACGAAATTTAGGACATTGGCCAAGAATGATTTCGAGAAAAATTTATACAAATTGATGAACAATGCAGTGTTTGGCAAAACCATGGAGAATGTGCACAATAACGTTGACGTGCGACTCGTGACTTATTGAAACGGTAGATACGGCGCGGAGGCAATGATAGCAAAACCAAATTTTCATAGCCGAAGCGTCTTTTCGGAGAATCTAGTAGCAATAGAAATGCGAAATCTCGAGGTGAAGTTCGACAAACCAATCTACGTGGGTATGTGCATCCTCGATATATCCAAGACATGTTTGTACGAATTTCATCACGAGTACATGTTACCGTTGTATCGCGATAAGTGTAAAGTCACGTACACCGATACGGACAGTCTCATTTACCACATCGAGTGCAACGATGTATACGATACCATGAAGCGCCACATTAATAGATTTGACACTAGCGATTATGCAATCGATAATGCGTACGGTATCCCACTCGCCAATAATTAAGTTCCTTAATGAAAGACGAAAACAACGGTGCGATAATGACCGTATTCGTCGGGCTTAGAGCAAAGATGTACGCCTTGCGAGTAGACGGTAAAAAAGATACGAAAAAGGCTAACGGTGTTAAGAGTAACGTCGTAGCTAGGTCGATAACGTTCGACGACTACACGCGGTGTCTGCGCGACGAAATTGAAATGACGCGACAGCAGGCTTGCATAAGATCCAAACTACACGAGGTATACACCATATCCGAAACGAAAATAGCTCTAAGTCCGTACGACGATAAGCGCTACATTATACCCGGTTCTACCGAAACGCTGCCATGGGGACGTTATAAAATACCATTGTAAATATATTGTAAATACATTTAGGAAAATAAATGACACATTTGTATGTATAACATGTTTTTATATTGTAATAAATTTTTACAATACATTATTCTTGTGTATCCATGAAGTGTGTGAATTATCAACTCCTAACCACTTTACATAAACCTCATTCCCCCTTTTGCGTAAAATTTTTTCAACGAGATACACGTCGGGATTAGCAACGCGATGTAACTCGTATTCGTAAAAGCCGCCGGCGATGGGTTTTCCGCAGGAATCTTCCAACAGATACGTCACGGGATTAGTTTTCTGCACTTTGACGATTCTAAACACCTCCGTGGTCCAATTTGGCGTGTATCCTTTCTCGAAGATTGTCTTGAATTTACTCACGCGTACCGAGTCGCCCACTTTGAATCGCGCGGGAGCAGCGATCTTTTCGTGGCCGTACACCGTTGCTAGGAGCTTGTCGGCGATCGCGGGGGTAACATCGATGGGTCGCATGCCGATAGTTCGATGCTTTCGCGCGTTGTAATCCGATACGAGACCCGGCAGCGAGTCGATCCATTTGTAATTTCCATTGCGCGTAAACATTTTCCACATGTCGTTCTTGAGCGTGCGATTGAATCGTTCGACGACCGATGCCTTCATTACGGAATAGGTCGAATAGTGATTGATATTATGTTTCTTCAAGAGTTTCTGCACGTTTGCGTTGTAAAATTCTTTCCCCTTGTCAGTCTGCAAATTTTTCGGGCATCTTCCGCCGTCTCGAATTATTTTCGCCATCGCCGCAGTAACCTCGGTTCCGCTCTTGGCCTTGAGCGGTATGGCCCATGCATGTTTGCTCAGCCCGTCGATAACGGTGAGTATGTAGTGGTAGCCTCTGTTGAATCGCGTGTATGGACGCATATCTCGACCACATCCGCCCGCCACAGATCATCGTATACCTGCACTATGACGCGTCTTCGAGAAAAATTTCTTCTCGCAGGAGCGTGTAATTCTTCTACCAACCTTCGTTTCTCAGCTGATTGCTTCTTACCAGCCATGACGATGACGCGCAACTGACGCAGATATCAGATGTACGTTTTTATCTATTCGCGATGATTTGCAATTACATCTTGAATCATCTTTTGAAGTTCGTTTAAAGTAATTTGCATTTTACTCTGGAATGTGGCCATCTTTCTCTCAATTTCATCCTGTCGATCTTTCAAAATTTGCACGCTCTGCTGCACGTAACGTTTATTGGCTGCATCGCCATCATCTACAGGCGGCGCTATCCGTCGAATCTTGCGCGATTTCGCGTCAAAGTCGGTGGCGACCATGCAAAGGGCGTTATCGCGCACATAATTTCTGATTAATCTGCTCCATTGATAGTACGGTTCCGCACCGCCTCTTCCGAGCGATATACCAAACTTGTTGATCGGAATTTCGATGTTGATTGAACGGATCGCTGTCGCACCATATAATTTATAATAAATTTAGCCTCGCGAAGTTTTTCGATAATCGACAGGATCTCGTTATCGTGACTGGTGTGACCTGCTAGGCGTGAAGCTTCGAGCAATCGAAGACGATCAACGAGCTCGTTGGGATCGTCCCAATGAACATAGTCGATCTTGTTGTCATTTAATGTCATGACACGCGGTATACCTTTTCCAGCTTTTTTACCCGATATCGACGATGCAATTATATGGTCGATCTTATTGCCTGTCATGGAACGCGGTATACCTTTTCCAGCTATTTTACCCAAAATCAACGGCCCAATTATATGTGTGTACTTGTACCCCCCGTTGCCCTTTATTTGAGCGTGAGCATCATAATTGCGTTTATGAACATTTTTCATCAACAGAATGCTTTTGTATGTTTGCATATCGTCCTCCGTGTAGATATCGTCATCGGGATATTTCTTAAAGATTAATTCGAAAAGACCGCGTGTGCCAGCGTATCGTATGCCGTCGATAATTATGTTGTCCTCGTTGTTCACGTCGAAATGTTTATTACCGAGCATCATTCCATCGTTGGTGAATTTAACACCGTACGCGATGTCCATACCGCTTTTTTCATCACCGCTCAGAACTGCCCCGATGTACTTTTGGCTCAATGGACCCAATTGATCTCGCAACGTTTCTCGACCCTCAGATGTTTGCAACTGCTGTCGAACGGACGTCACGAGTGAGTCATTCGTGGTTTCGAAAACATCTTCGTTTGCGAACACTGTGGGTTGTACGGAAGACGCAGAGGTTATCGGTGGTTCATTCAATGGACCTTTCGATCGTTTCGCTTTACGCGGCTGTAAAATTTTGGTTATTTCGCTCAAATTAGATGGCACATTTATCGATCTTTTCAATGTAACCGGAGTTGAAGCCATTACAGAGTCGTTAAACGAGGCGTTTGGTCGTTGTCGTTTGAGCTTCGGTTCTTCGTCTTCCCACGCTGTTTCATTCTCAATCTTTGACACATCAGATTCTTTGCCAACGGTGTTTTCGACAATCTGCCTTAGAGGCTCGATGATGGGCTTAAAGTGTCTCTCCAACGCGACATCTTCCTCCACTTTACCAGTTTTCAAGGCATGATACTTTTTGCGAATCGAATTGCTCGTTTTCGCAATTTGATTTGCTATCCTCTCACGCTCTCTAATCTCCTCGCTGCTGTCCATGTTGCGATAACGTTGTTCAATCGGCGCGTCGACAACAACTAACCACGTTTCGGTATCGCAAAGTCGTTAAATCCTTTTCTGTATCGACCATTCGAAATCGCGCTGTCCTTGTCTATCACCACGAATCCATACTTTTGTTGCCAACACGTTTGACACAATTTACTGAAATCATCGTAAGACATATCTGTGTTTACGTGATCGTTGTACACGTGTTTCAGATTGGTACCATCCTGTTTAAACAAAATCAATAAATTCGCGTTGTCGCGAATAAGATGCTTCGGTATCTTTGCATATGTCTGACAAAGATAGAAAGAGTCAACGTCCGCGTGCCGGCCCATTGCAAAGTATTATTTTATCGTATCCTGCTTGTCGCACGCCACGTCATCAAAGATAAAAATAGAATTCGGGAGCGCCTCGCTCGGTGGAATGACGTCACTGTTATTCGAGGACGTAAAGTAGCCAATCTCTTCTATCGGTGTTAGTATATTCTCCAAATATCGATATTTTGGTTGTTGCAACAATTTTGAGTACACATACACGTTCTCGAAACGTACACTGTGCGGACTTTCCAGCAAGCTTATCAAGACGTTTGTCTTGCCGCAATTCGACGGACCGCAGATGATACCGCGTATAGAAATCGGTAGCATGCCTCCATGTTTGCGCACCTCTTTCGTTAACGGCATCCTATCGTCAAAGTTTGTCACTTTGATCGTCCGCGATTGTCGTACGAACCGCATTTTATCTCCCCTCCACAACGAATGAAAAACAATATCGAGAAAGCTGGCCTATTTATAGAGGCGCGTAGAGCTGAGATGCTCAGTCGTTAAAATGTTTTTGCTCGTGTCGGATAACAGCAATATTTACGATTTAACCGCCGAGCAGTTAAAGTATATACCAAAGTTCATTCTGCTGCAACAATTTTATAATCACATAGATTATTTGTGGGATAAGCTTCCCGAACATATCAAGGCAGATTCGGAGATTCAGCAATATCGGCGCTGTTTAATACATTATAATTTGCCGCGTCAGCAAACGCACATCGACGGTCCGCTGCCGTTGATAAAAAACTGCGGCGAATGCTGCCGAAGATAGGCCGAGGTCTGTTGAATCGCGCGATAAACGCGCTTCCGATCGAATTACATATCCCCGGCTATCAATTTTGCGGACCGGGAACTTGCTTAGAAACACGATTGGCAAGAGGTGAACGGGGTATTAATCCATTGGACGCAGCGTGTCGCGAGCACGACATAGCCTACTCGCGTAGCAACAATCTCGCAGAACGACACGTGGCAGACAATATATTCGCCGCGAAAGCGCGAAAACGTGTCACCGCGAACGATTCGACTCTCGGAAAGAGAGCTGCGGCTACAGCCGTCTGGGCGGCCATGAAGGCTAAAACGAAACTCGGTATGGGTTTGAAAACGAAGAAAAAGAAGAAGACCAAGCGAATACTTCCGGTAGCGAAACGCGGCGGTATCCTACCGATCCTGCCGTTATTAGGGGTTCTCGGCTCGTTGGTCGGCGGAGCAGCGGGAGTCACAAAGGCCGTGAATGATAACAAAGCCGCGCGACGTCAGTTCGAAGAGATGCAACGTCACAATCGCGCTATGGAAGGTCACGGACTTTATCTCGCTCCGTACAAACGCGGACGGGGAGTCTTGAGGAAAAAAAACGCCGAAGAGACGCTAAAAATTCCCAAGGGTGTAACTACCAATGTGCAACTGCAACAATTGGCAAAATGTATGCGCATTCCATATTTTAGAGGTATTTTCATGCGCGACTCGTTACCGATCGGCGATATACGTCGAAACGAGAGCGGTATCGTGAATTTGGATAATACTGAGGGACTGGGTGCTCACTGGGTGGCGTACGCGAAGAGGGGAGATCGTGTCATATATTTCGACAGTTTTGGCAATCTTCGACCACCGAGAGAATTGGCGCAGTATCTAGAGAACAATGTAATAGAGTACAATTGCACGCCTTATCAGCGATACGATCAGAGCAATTGCGGACAACTGTGTCTGCGTTTTCTACAGTCGGTTGACAATCAATTTAAAGACCGGCGTTACGCTGTTTAATCTCAGTATTTATTCAAACATGTCACTGACATTTACGCTCACCGGCAAGAGCAGCATTCTCGCGGTAAGCTACTTTCCCACCGTGGATTTGAACGATGGCGATCACGAGCTCGGTCTGACAGATTTTGAAACTTATCACACGATACCGAATGTAAATTCGTCGAACAATAAATTCTACTATGGCGACGACGACAAGGAGATTACTATTCCCGAAGGATCGTACGAACTGCGTGATATAGACATGTATCTGAAACGCGCTCTTTTATGGGATCCATCCAATAATGTCTCAACAAACAAAGATGACCCGCACCCATTGATTATTATTCGAGCCAACAACAATACGATGAAAAGCGAGATCAAGTGCGCTTATCGGATAAATTTCACAAAACCGAACAACATTGGATCGCTGCTGGGATTTTCAGCGAATTGCGTACTGAAGTCGCGACAATGGCACGAATCGGATGTTCCGATAAATATAATCAACGTAAACATCATTCACATAGAGTGTAACGTGACCGCTGGTGCGTACAGCAACGACAAGTACGTGCATACGATACACGAGTTTTCACCGAGCGTGCCTCCAGGATATAAGATATCGGAAACGCCGGCACAGATCATTTACCTTCCGATCATCGTACGGAGCATTTCGGACTTGACGCTTCGCGTCGTGGATCAGGACGGTCGATTGATTGATTTTTGCGGAGAAGAGATCACCGTTAGACTGCATGTACGAAGACGACGGCGATAACGTGAGATGCTCATACTGAACGAAGCTGAGCAGGTGCGACAAACGAGAAACAAAAAGACAATCTGATCGCCAAAGAAGAAACTCACTGCGTCGAACGTTGAATTTTTGAAATCATTTGGTTTCGTCGTACGAAATGGCTAATATCTTAAACATTGGTGGTGAACCAATCTTTGACGACAGCATCGTCAAGATTGAGACACACACGTACAATCCGTACGCCAACACAACGTTTGGACATAACGATGAGATAAGAATACCCATACAACAGCAGGATTTATATACGTTGCCGTGTGAAAGCTTTCTCTACGTTGAAGGACGATTGGTAATAAAGAGAAGGAATGATGAGTCTCAGGCAACGCTTGCGAATAATTGCGTGGCGTTCATGTTCAATGAGATTCGATACGAGCTCAACGGCGTGGAGATTGATCGCAACAGAAACGTTGGAATAACCAGTACCATCAAGAACTACGTATCGCTATCGTATAATGATTCTCAACTCATGCGGAATGCTGGCTGGGACGTTACATCGAGCATACTGGAAGGATACTTCAACTTTTGCGTACCGCTCAAGTTGTTGCTGGGCTTTTGCGAAGATTACAAACGCGTCGTTGTTAACGCTCGTCACGAATTAATTTTGATACGAGCGGGTAGCGATAACAATTGCATTGTAGGAAATCCGGCGACGGAGCTGGAAATCGAATTGTTTAAAATACAGTGGCGAATGCCTCACGTCACATTAAACGAGATCAATAAGCTATCCATGCTACGGGCCTTGGAAAGCGGGCGATATCTTAGTGTCAGTTTTCGTTCGTGGGATCTGTATGAGTACCCCATGTTGCAGAGCACGACCAAGCATTCGTGGGCCGTCAAAACGGCGACTCAGCTAGAGAAGCCGCGGTACGTTATCTTTGCGCTGCAGACCGGCCGCAGGAATATCTTGTCTCAAAATGTTAGCGTATTTGATGCATGTAACTTGACCAACGTGAAACTTTATCTAAACTCCGAATTTTATCCGTACGACGACATGAATCTGGATTTTATTAAAAATCGATACGCCATCCTTTTCGACATGTATGCGCGTTTTCGTAAAACTTATTACGGATACGATTTCTTCTATACGCTTTGCAGCTTGTATACATTCCTGATGGAAGGACCTTTTGTTGTCATCGATTGCTCGCGGCAAAACGAATCTGTCAAGAGCGCCACCGTGGATGTGCAAATAGAATTTGATTGTAAAGAAAATGTACCTGCAAATACTACCGCCTATTGTCTCATCTTGCATGATCGTGTAATCGAATACTGCCCGCTGTCTAATGTAATGCGCAAACTCATGTAAATTGCAATATCAGCAGATATTGCGATATAAGATACACTGATGTACCGCGATAAGATACAGATTGCTCCATCGTTTCGTCATGATCGTACCCACGTTTGTCGATCTGCAAGGATTCACCGTCGGGATGAAATTTGTCGTGAAAGAGGTGGCGGTTCTGAGAAACGGGACCGTTTTTGCGCATTACATTTTTACATGTCCCATGCCATGGAGTCTCCTCACGAAATCCGACAGATCATGCGCTTTCTGGTTGATTGCGAATCATCATGGACTACGATGGGAAGACGGAAACATGCTTTATAGCATGGCGAAACATCTAATTACATCGGCTGTAACTTGGAGAGGGCGACGAGACGTCGACTTTTGTGTACGTCAAGGGATGCCAGAAACGGGAATGGCTGGTGGATCTGCTTGAGAATAAAGCGAGAAAAAATCTGAAAATTGAGACTTTGGATGCAGATTACGAAGATATCGAATTTTTAATATATGAGCGAGTACGCAAAACTTTGCAAACCGATACGTAATTCTAAATTCAAGATTGTGAAAATCACCGAACCGCAGATGAGAAACTGTAGCAGATTGTATAAGAGGAGAGTCGACGTAGTGCGATATCTATTCCGTCGCGAGATCGGAATCGCCAATCTCCGATCGCATCAAGATTTTCTCGATCTCCAAATAAATTGGTTCATCCTCGTAAGAGAAACGTTCCCTGTAGCAGATTGTATAAGAGGAGAGTCGACGTAGTGCGATATCTATTCCGTCGCGAGATCGGAATCGCCGATCTCCTATATTCTTATGGATGGTCTGTTTTGTTCATCGTTCGGGGACCCATTATACCTAATTTCACCGTGTTATCTGTGTTCGATGTGTGTTTTTGTATAACTTTTAACTGTGTAAATAGCTTGCAGTATTTTAGTGTATACGTATTATTGTGTAAATTAAGAGACTGGCTGTATTTGGAAGGTGACTGACTCAAGAGCCAGGGGTTTTGGTTCAAATCCCGCGTGGGTAAGCGAATTTTCTATGTATAATATAAAATTTAATTAAACGCGATTGTGAGCGCGAACGGGGGCTGGGAGTCGGGAGCGAGAACGTGCACGGGAGCCGGGAAGGACCGCGAGAACAAGAAGACGCGCGCGACCGGGGGACGGGGCTAGGGAGAGATAACGCGAGCGGGAGCGTGTGACGTCACGCGGACCGGCGCGACGCGGCCGTTGCACGCGGACCCTCCCGCGGCGCGGAAAACGCGGACCCCTCGCCCCCGCGGCGCACAGCGAAAAACGCGGTTTCCCCGCGGCGCCGGAAAAAGGCGGACCTCCTCGCCCCGCGGCGCCGGAAAACGCGGACCCCACGCCCCGCGGCGCCGGAAAACCGCGGCTACCCCCCCTCCCCCGCGGTGCCCGAATAACGCGGTTCCCCCTTCCCCGCGGCGCTCGAAAAAAACGCGGTTCCCCTTGCTTGCGGTCTTCCCCCCCGCCCCCCCCCGCGATTCCCCCCGCCCGCGACCCCCCCAGTTTTCCCCCGCCCGCGGTTCCCCCCCCCGCCTCTCACCCCCCTTAGATCCCCACAGAATGGGGTAGAACAAACATTGTTTACCTACTCAGATAGTATCAAAATGCTATCAAATTG